>CAJQZM010037038.1:0-33021 GCA_907164665.1 Colias nastes | reverse complement strand
CTGCACTCAGTTGGACAGCTTACAAGTGACAGCATAGTGATGAATCTAATTATTTTATGCTCTTCTATCGTTCTAGATATGTCCCCTGGTGGTTCAATTGACCCATATTTTTTTCCTATACCGGCTTGTAGTCTAATGCTACTTGTCTAACGTAGATAAAATTGTTTAGAAAAAATAAAAATATATATACATATAATATGTTTACCGACTATTCGTCCATTCATCCTCAGCCTTTTAATAATGTGCCTTTAAAAAAATCGCGCGTAAAAGCTTCGTTCATTTTCCTTATTTTCCAACAACTTATGCATAGATCTTTTTTTTTATTTCTCCTCACCTACTATATGTATTAATAGTCCATTCATACGTATAGTATACATACGAGAAAATGTTTTAAAAATAGGTGATAGAAATATTAAATTTTGTCTATATTTAGTTCATTCATCACGACACGTGCGCAACGTGTTCGGCCCGCAAATAAATCCCGACATATACTATTTTTAAAACCGCAAACCGGTTTCGTAAAACATTGATGACAGATTATATAAATAATTAATATTCCCCGCATAGGTTAGCTATGTTGTAACAACCTAGTTCTAGCGATGGAATTAGTGCCCAAGTGGGCAAGTGTACTTACTGAATGTTAACATCGCAGTTTTCCTTTAAACGAGTAGTCGGCCCGCGTACAGTTAAGCGTTTGGTCGCGTGCTATCGACACGAAAATGATAATATAATATCCACTATATAATATAAATTATCAGGTGGTAAAGATAAATTATCAAACGTAGTTATGTGGCGTCCTGCGGTTGCCAGTGCCGGTTTAGACGCGACCGCGTTCCATTTTTCATTCGTGTTCTGTGCTTTGTGATTTTGGCGCGAAAGTTTTCTTTTTAATTTGCGAAAGTTGAAGCCATGGAAATGAATTACACGGATTGGACCACGGAGTTTCCCTCTACAACCGTGTCTATGGTTGAGGAGGAGACGGGAGTGAGGTCCTGGCTGGTCGGACTCGTTATGAAGGTTTGTTTATAAAACAATTGGACGTGTTGTGACGCCGGCAATTATTATAATGTACGTGTATGGATATAATAATGGTATTGTATGTGCGAAACAATTATTCGTTTTGCATGATCGCCTTGTTTATTCTATCGAATGTTAACACTTAGCACCATATCAAATTGAAGATTAAATATAAGATATTTACGATTGGGAGTTATTTTATATTGTCTTTAATGCAAAGTAAATTTGCCGTGATTTGTGTTAAAATTGTCCTTGTCGTGGATTCTTAGATGCAATTATATCACCTTGATCCTTATGCATATCATAATAAAATAATAAACTTAAAACTCAGTAGTAAAATAAAAATATGTTATAAAGTAGGTAATCCTAATCATCATAAGACATGAAACGTTTGTATACTTATTTGTCACTATGTAACTACATAATATGTGACTATGTAAAAAATAATTATTTTATTTTGATGCTTTTTGATAGACTTTCTCTAAACTGGTTTGTTTTATACATAGGTAATGGATTAGAATCGAGATATGTGTATAGAATATATTACATTAAGAATATTTCGTAGTCGATCACGTCAAAAACAGCTGAACAGATGATGATGAAATTTGTTCAGGAGATAGATATTTTTTATCCGGATACCACGAACGAAGCCACGGGACAAAGCTAGTTATACACAAACATCTTAAATCAACTGATGTGTATACCTGTCGCATATCGTCATTGATAAAACACAATAGCGGTTTTATATGATTGTGACTTGTGTGCACGCCTTTAAATATAAATATTATCTATTGTATTTGTTGAAGTATTATTAAACCGAAGACCGCATAAAGTACATCTATTAAGAATATCCTATTAGATTATTTTGGGTATCATTTAAGCTATCACCAATTTAATTAGTTTTGTGTTTCTTAAATAATAGGGTTTGTCCTCAAAATAGTAGATCTGTCACCAAAATGTAGTCACCAAACAATGCAAAATCAGTTCCACAATAAATCACCTAAAATCCTGAGATATAAGGTCTAGTACCAAATAAATGTTTTTGTATGTATTATAATAGGTGTGTCCTAATAAGTATTTAAGCAAACTAATTTAAAGAGATCACCAATAAATCATATTATGTTACTAGAAAATTGCATTAAGTTCAAATAAAAAATTAATCGTTTCAACCAAAAGATTCTGCTACTTAACTAGACTCCCAAGGTTCTAAATTTCCACTGGTAGTATAAATTATATTTAAATAAAATTTTTAGCAGAGTAGTAAATAAAACAATTAAAGTCAAAATAATCAACATTTATTGTTTAAAATAATTACCACTGAACAATCAGCGCTGGTTTAAAATAGCTGGCTTATGGCTAGCAGAATAGTAGATAAAACACTTAATTAAAGTTAAAATAATCAATTTTTAAAGCGCGCCAATTTGTCTCCGCCCCTTTGATCATTTTTTCATTAAAATTATAAATTGATGTATTAAATTGGTAACGAATACTATTAATTTAATATCTGAACGAAATAAAATGTTACTACTGTATTGGTGACAAAATATCAATTAAAAAGGAGTCGCAGTCAGGGATCGATAATCGATTTATTTGGTGACAGATCTACCATTCTGAGCCCAGAGCTATTATTTAAGTAGGTAACAAAACTGTTATTATAAGAACGAAGTTTATATTCATGTAATGCAATATTATTGGTTATCGATCTCTTATTTTACACATATATTAACATTAATTTGATAATTCATACCTGGGAACAATTTTTGTTTATCTGAGAACGAAAATATTTCGTGGTGATAGATCTATTTATTAGGTGATACAACTTGATGACAAATATAAATTTTGGTGATAGAAAATATAGTTCCCGATTATTTTTAGCCGATTGCACCAGGAAAGGGGTCCTTTTCAACCGACATATCGAATTAGAAAAAAAATTTGCAGATTTTCGGCGGTATGGCAACCATTTGGAATCGTCCGAAAAGTATGGCATGGCGATTTTCGTAAATGGCTGCACGACGATGGTTACCTGTGCAAAAGTTAGCCTGGTACAAATGGTTGAATTGTTTTTTTTAAATCAACACATTCGCGTCGGTATGGCGGGCTGTAAGTCACACTGGAAAAGTATGGCATGACACTACCGCCTACTTCTTTTTTATGGGCTATCGGTAAATTCTATAATTTTTGTGTTACAAATCGTTTGACTTTCGCTATTTTTCCGACGAGTTCGACTAACGCCCACGCGACTAAGCCGCCGGTACCAGCGTTCACACCATCATTTTTCTTTTTGTCATTGCGTACTAAGACCCCTGTAGAACCGCCATCCTGTTACAAATGACTCGAAATTTTGTGTCAATATCTCCCGGCCTATATGTAATACAATCTATGACTAATTTGGAACATTTAAAATATGGCAAACGGAAATCACAATAAAATTGCATTTTTTTTATATAAATTGGGTTTATAATTAATTTTCTAGACAAATCATAGTGTAAATATACAACTCACTTATAAAATGTTACAATATTCATAGAAAAAATACATAGTCTTAATATTTGAGTGGAATGAAAACATCTCAAACGGTTTTGTAAATATATAATTAACGCTATAACAAGTACCTAGGTGTTATGTACAATCATGTACAGTCAAATAAAAACTAGTTAATATAACTAGGGTTCCGTACCGAAAGGGTAAAACTGGACCCTATTACTGAGAAGGTTGTCTGTCTGTCGGTCTGTCTGTATGTCTGTCAACAGTATGTATTGCATAGACTGGGATAGCTAGATAGCTGAAATTTTCACAAATGATGGATTTCCGTTTCCGCGTTAAGGTATAGGTAAAATACTAAGGTATAGGTCCCCATAGTACGGAACCTATCGTGCGCGAGTCCGACTCGCACTAGGCCGGGTTTAACTCAAACTCAAACTCAAACATTTATTTATTCAATTAGACTTCTTCGAGAAGCACTTTTGAAACGTCAATACATATTTTTATCATTTACCACCGATTCGGAAAGCAGTATCTATGGAGAAGAATCGGCAAGAAACTCCATAGTTGCTCTTTTAAATCATTTCAGTATTACAATTTAATTTTACAAAATATGTAAGTAACCGTACGTATATATTATCATAATATGCCAAAGAACTGTCCTGCGGTTTTTACGCGACAACCCTCCATGGGTTTTTATCTTCCATATATTCCTTAATGCTGTAATAGGCTCTCTGAACTAAGACGTTTTTTACATAATTCTTAAATTTAGCACTACTAAACTCTTTAATACTATGAGGAATTTTGTTGTAAAAAAGTATACCTTGACCCATAAATGAATTTTTAACTTTAGCTAACCGGTAAAATGGCATTTCAATTTTATTTCTGTTCCTTGTGCCATAACAGTGTCTATCTCCTACTCTTGTGTGTAAGTCTGCGTTTTTGTGTACATATAAAATATTATTAAATATATACTGTGATGGTACAGTGAGGATACCAGTATTCTTAAAGAGATCTCTTAGTGAGTCCCTAGCACGTAAATTATATATAGAGCGTATGGCTCTTTTCTGTAATATAAATATAGTTTCTATATCTGCAGCCCTGCCCCATAGCAGAATTCCATAGGACATAATGCTATGAAAGTAGCTAAAATAAACCAATCTAGCCGTGTCTACATCGGTGAGATGCCTTATTCTTCGAACTGCATATGCAGCTGAACTAAGCTTAGCAGCGGTGGCGGCAACATGGGCCCCCCATTGTAACTTCTCATCTAGTGTCAATCCAAGAAAAACAGTAGAATCCACAGGGTATAATACCTCCCCGTTTAAAATAATATCCCTTTTCACCTTTTTTACATTTGGAAGGATAAATTCTACACAATTTGTTTTTTTTGCATTTAATAATAAATTATTAGCAGTGAACCAATTGGATATGCGTAAAAGAGCAGAGTTTACTTCGTCAACGTTTGAGTCATGTCTATCCACATTAAATATTAATGAGGTATCATCTGCAAACAGTACTATTTCACACATATCCTGCAAATAATAAGGTAGGTCATTAATATATACTAAGAACAAAAACGGTCCTAAGATAGATCCCTGCGGTACACCTATGTTAATCGGCGCACCGCGAGATTTCTCTCCATTAACAACAACGGTTTGTACCCTGTTCTGAAGATATGAAGCTATGAGGTCCTGAGATAAACCTTTAATACCATAAAAATTTAGTTTCCGTAATAGAGTGGTATGTTCTACACAGTCAAAAGCCTTAGAAAGGTCACAGAATATCCCTAAAGCATTCTTTGAATTTTCCCATGCTTTATATATATGTGACAAAAGAGCTATTCCAGCATCAGTAGTAGAGCGCCCCTTTGTGAAACCAAACTGTTTGGCGTGTAGTAAACCATTTGATACAAAATGACTACATAATTGGTTTAAAATTAATTTCTCGAAGACTTTGCTCAAAGTTGGTAAAATGGAAATTGGCCTATAGTTATTACAGTCTTCTTGGTCACCACTTTTAAATAAAGGAATTACTTTACTTAACTTTAATAAATCAGGGAATATACCACAGTCACAACATTGATTAAATATAAACGCTAAGTGGTTGGCAATGTTTTCTATAATATTATTTACTAAATTTACAGACATTCCCCAGAGATCACATGTTTTTTTTAAGTTTAATGTTTTAAAAGTTTTAACAATTTCCTCTGCAGTCACATGTCGCAATTCAAATAATACATTACACTCAGCAACATGGTCCCTCAAGTAGGACTCCGCAAGCGCTGATGACGAATTTAATTTTTCGGTAATACTAGCAGGGACACTACTAAAAAAATCTTCAAAAGCAAGCGCAACATCAGCACTTTTGTCAATGACCCTACCAGCATTAACAAGTTTTATGGTACTATTTGATTGGCTTTTGCCCATTTCACCATTAATAATTGCCCAAACCGTTTTAACTTTGTTATCAGAGTTGCGTATTTTATCTCTGACATACAAGCACTTGGCAGTGAAACAAACTTTTTTAAAAGTTTTTGAATAATTTCTAACATAACTAAGAAATGACATGTCTTTGTTATATTGCTTCATGCCATATAACTCATATAAAACGTTCCTGCATCTGTGTATACTAGGTGTTGCCCATTGGCTAAATGGTAAATCCTTGGTCATACTTAAAGATTTAACTTTAAAGATTTTTTCAAACTCATTATGAATTAAATTAAAAAGATTTGTAAACATTTCACAAGGATTATTATGAAAGGATTGATCATTCAGGCCAGGCAATTTATTATTAATATTATCTCTAAATTTATGAATGCCTTTTTTAGTTATAGGCCTAACATTAATTCTTTTAAATGTAGGTATGCAATCCCATTCAAAAACTACTTTCTGGCCACAGTGATCCGAAGTCAGTGTATTGAGAATATTTTTTTCTAAAAAGTTACAATCACAGTAAACATTATCAATACAAGTTGCAGAACTAGGTGTAATTCGTGTGGGTTCATCAAAAAGTTTATGTAAATTAAATGATTGAAATAAATTAACTATTCGTGTTGCCGTTTGTGTGTGTGAAAGTAAATCAATATTAAAGTCTCCACATACTATAACCTTCTTTTCACTTCTGCTCAAACGCTTTAATATTTCTTCCATGACTGTCTCAAACATATTATAGTCACTGGAAGGAGGCCTATAAACGCAAACAATAATGTAACGCTCAAGTTCAACACAGGACAGTTCAATGGTGCGTTCTACAGATAGACTAACAATGTCAGTTCGTTCTTTGCATTTTACACTATTGTGTACAAAAATAAGAGAACCTCCATGAATAGCATGTTTCCTAAAGTATATACTTTTTAACTCATAATTATCAACATTTATTAACAACTGACATTGTTTAAGCCAATGTTCTGTTACACAAAAAACTTTAATACTATAATGATTTAAGAATAATTCTATTTCTAATAATTTGCTAGCCAAGCCTTGAATATTTTGATGTACAATGGAAAAAGGCTGCTTAGCTGTTGTCTTATATACTAGTTTAAATCTAGCTTAGGGCTAAATTTTCTGTCAACACTTAACCTAGGTTGGTGTATATAATTACTACTACATAAAATTATAGTAGATCGATGGTCTGATACAGAACATGTACCAGACTGGTTAATAATTTTATATGCTATTAACATAGCAAGTTCTTTCTTATATCTAAATGGCAGATACACTGTATTCCTTGTCATACAAAAAGATTTTATACAGGAATTTAAGTCAAAATATATAAATGCATCACTATGATGATTTGTTAAATTATACAATTTCAAGTTAATATTATAGATAAACCTGTATTGATTTTGTGTCAAACCAGGCAAATACGGTAATGTACACAACATAAATTTACATTTCGTCTCACCACTAATTTTTAACATTTTTTGAAATCCTATATCAATGTCATGTTTTTTTAAATTAAAACTATCTCCGTATAATATAATAACAATACTATTTTCATTAAAACTAAAATTATCTAATGAATTCATGATATATGTAAATGAACTATTAGGAGTGCAAAAATTAGTAACTTTATGCCCTAAGTTGTTAAGCAAAGCGCCAAAACCCTGACCTATATTATCTGACAACACAATAATTTCCTGCATGGAAAGATGTTTTGTTTTACTAGATGAAAGTGTTGCCGTTGGTTGAATACTATGTATGTTAGTGCAGTCAATGGTCTTATGGGGCGACGGTTGCTCATTGTCACTTATGGAACACTTACATACATAGTTATTGGTCAGAGACTCGAAGCGTTCCATATTTTCATTGCTTAACTTTAATATATAATCTGCCTCTTTTATGTGTTCATTAATTTGTAACTGGGCAGCAGAATATTTTTGGTTGAGGTCATATAATGTATCATTTAATGAGTCTATTTTCTCCTTAAGTTCTGTAGTTTCTACCTCATACATCATTTTATAATGTTCTAAGTCCCTATGATATCTATCTAACTCTTTCAAAAGGCTATTATTTTTAATTTGCAATTGTGCTACATTTTTTAATGAAAATCTATTTCTCATAACTGATTTAGTGCGTTTAATGAACCTACTTAATTTGAGATATTTTTTTAATTTGTTATGTGAATTTAGCTTGATTTTTGTATTGTTTTCAAAGCCACTTAACTGTCCACATTCAAGCAGTTCACCAAAAAGACTGTTCGATGAAGTGCATAGCCGCTTGGAGTTATCCTCTTGAACCTCCATTAAACTGCATTCCAGCTCAACGATACGACTGAGAGCCTTCTCGTGGTCATTGGAACACTGTTGGAAGCTGTCAACAATGTCTTGAAGGGCTGTGCACCTGTTTTGGCTATCCATATATTGAGTGTGGAGTTCAGCTAGCTCGGCCTTCAGACTAGTATTCTTTTTTATTATTTGCTGGATTTCCACCTCATGTTCCTCTCTCTCCAGCAAGAGTTGTTCACACAGGGATTTAGAAGCCTTTAAGTCCTGTAGTGTGGCCTTTAGTTTGTTTTCCATATCTTTGGCCACTGCCTTGCGGGTCAGCATGTTGTAATTTTAGTTGCTGAAACAGGTGAAATAGATGTTAAAAAGTGTATATAATATATGATACAATTAAAACAATTTTTACTTGTGTTAGATAGGCTTATGATACAATTATCAGAAAAGAGTAGATAGTGAATGGGTAAGATAAAGTTTTATAATAGAACTGAAGTATATTTTGTCTGGAGCTATTAGTTTTTGTCCTCTAAATTGCTTCCAACTTGTCAAGCAAAGTGAGACGATAACTATGCGCTCATGTATTTATTGTGACGTTACTCATAAAATATGAGCAGTGTTATTAGTTAAATGAATGGGAATGTTGTGTGTATCTTTAAATAAGATATATTAAAACTAGTACTCCCCTGGTTTATCCAAGACGAAATTCGAATTTGAATTTCCGTTGCCGTTGACAGCCACGTTATACAAAACGCAGCTTCAGTCACGTAATTATACGTATTTCACATGAAATAACACTTGTACGTTGAATATATAGTTTACTATTACTAATTTATACTGTTTTTGCAAGTAATTATTGAATTTAATATGATTTTTTAATTTAAAACTAAGGAGCTGATATTCACTCAGCTGTTGACATCTGTCCATCTGTCTCATCTGTCTGTTTGTTTTTACACTTGTGACTTGTGTGTTGCAAATTTTTTGTTACCACCGCTTATAGCTTATAGCGACAAGAAAATATTACATCACTATTGGAACATTGAACTTAAAAAAAAAAACAATTGTTGTTAATTACATACCTACTAGTTTGTAGATTGTATTGCAGCCTTTCCCAACTTGTGGTCCGCGAGCATATCCCAGAGGGTCCGCAGACAAATCTAGAAAATAACGAAAGCATTAGTGACCAGACTATTCTGACGGCCGGACTTTGTATTTTTCAGTTTTGAGATGGAATAATCAGTCAAGTGATGGATGGCTAAGTTATTCCATATAAAAATACTGTATTGGAGACTGGAGTTCAATTAAGTTTTACAATAATACAGATTGAGTATTGACCTATGTGAGTACTGCGAATAAGATTTTTAGGGGTCCGCCTTTGGACAAGGTTGGGAAAGGCTGTTGTAGTGTAGGTAGGTTTAGAAAATACTTAGAAGTCGCACGTGCTGTTGGTTAGTGTCAATATTGATTATTATCTAGATATTTTGTATGAGAGATCTTCTTCACTTCACTTTTCTGATCGTCAAACGAAATTATTATAAGAAGATACATGACAAATAGGAAATCAATCATTTGGGGCTGATTTTTCAATTCCTGGTTAAAACTTACTAGCTGCGCTTCGCAGTTTCACCCGCGTGGTCCCGCTCTTGTTAGTCTTAGCGTAATGATATATAGCCTTTAGCCTTCCTCGATAAATGGGCTATCTAACACCGAAAGAATTTTTCAAATCGGACCATTAGTTCCTGAGATTAACGCGTTCAAACAAGCAAACAAACAAATAAACAAACAAACTCTTCAGCTTTATAATATTAGTATAGATTCGTCGTAAAACGTGTTAAACTACCTACCATTTCAAAAACGTATTCGTAGTGGGATTTGTGCAACTCCATAAGCAAACCAGTGTGGTCAACTAGTGCAGAATGCACCTAGATAACAAGGACGCGGGTGCAACGTGCTCAAACTAGTCTTCGGTAGGTTGATGTTTAGCATTTTAATAGTAGGAAATTATCATATTGAGAGAACTCGAAACAATCTTTTGTTTACGTCATCTCTTTTCATTTTTATTGTGAATGGAAATCGCGTTGTTATTTATTTAAATTTAAGAATTGCTTTCGTGTTAGTTTTGTTGTTTAGCTTTGTTTGAATGGAGGGTAGTTTGAAAAGTATGAATCAATTATGGTTGATACTTTTGAGTATGAAAAATCCTACACGGATTGGGTCAAATGATGTTGGAGGCTTTGCCTCCATTTTTAAACTCAAATCATACATTTATTTATTCAATTAGACTTCTAAAAGCACTTTTGAATCAACATAACATATTACTATTTTTCCTTCTGGAAAGATGATGATCTTAGTAGTAGACCGTTTATGAAAGAAAATTAAGACAAATATGACTCAAGTACTTCTATAGATTGCGAAGCCACGGGACCAACAACCGACAAAGTCCATCAGGATATTATCAAGCATCTAATCGACATTTCGCCTTTCTATCTGATGATAAACACTACGAGACAACCAGCATGTATATTTTATCAATATATTGCTATTCAAGCTCTTTAACAAGTTGTCTGTATATTGAAGACTAGTTGTGCGGTGTGGTTGCACCCGCGGAAGAAACCCGCAAGGCAAATCTAAGTATTTCTATAGCTCATGTGTTATTCTGATGTAACCTACATAATTATCATCATCGGCCCAAATCTGTCCAATGCTTTTTGAGCCGATTCGTTACAAACATACTTACATACAAATCTTTTCCTCTTTATAATATTATTATAGATATATTTGGCATCTGTGTCACAGCTCATTTAAGCTTATATGGGTGCCATCGTTGATAAAGTTTTTGCATTGTAAATTTTTAATGTTCTAAATAAACAAATTTAATTTGAATTTGAAGAAAAAGCACTTAGATACAAAGATTATGGTGACTGAAAAACTATTTACGCAAATATTGCAGATCAGCCATCTCTAATTAATTATTATAGGCCAGGGGTTCAAGACTAGGCGAGTGTGAAATTAATTTAATGGTAATTTCATAATTTTTGCGTATTATTTACTTCACTCGGTGACAATAAAATGAGAAAAGCGCGTTTTTTTAAACTATAACATCTACCTTAATTTTCTGAAACTTTGATGTAACTTTACACGGGATAAGGTTGTTACACGATAATGTAAATGAAGCAAGGGAATATTGCAAGTAATTGTTTTGTCGTCTTCGTCGCATAAATCATTTTATCGTATCGGTTGCTCAAAGTCAGATTAAAGAGTATTTTCGTTTCGTAATCTGATGCAGGTAGAAGATTCGTATTATCTATGAACGTATTTATCTATATAATAATATTACAAAAAGGAGCGTGTGGCCCGAGCACACGTGTCAGAAGTGAAACTTCTTTGGGAAGATTCAAAGATACTAAAATCGTCGCCTAACTCCATGACGTGAAGGTAGTGCTATGACGCGACCATGAAATTTTACTCTCAACGCGCCTAAAGAAGTTTCACTTCAAAAACATATTGTTTCGAACTAAATTATAATCCTTAATTTTAGTATTCTATTATCATCAGTCATTATACTTTTGTACGTATACAATATCCAACACTAGCTGTTCCCCGCGGTTTCACCCACATTGCTCCGCTCCTGTTAGTCTTAGCGTGATGATATATAGCCTATAGCCTTCCTCGATAAATGGGCTATCTAACACCGAAAGAATTTTTCAAATCGGACCAGTAGTTCCCGAGATTAGCGCGTTCAAACAAACAAACAAACAATCAAACAAACTCTTCAGCTTTATAATATTAGTACCTATAGATTTTCTAGATATTATTCAATGTTTGCGGTAAAGAGTCCTTGTATGTTGAGAAGATTTAAGACACTCCCACTGTATTCCTTTTAACGACTAAATGATGTTCTGGAAAGAACCCTTTAATCATTTGTCGTTTGATTATGTGTAATGTGGTAGTAAATAAGAATAAGAAATTTTCGTGTCACGGTGTTTGAAGTTAAACTCCTCCGAATCGGCTTGACCGATTTTCATGAAACTTGGTAAGCATATATCGGGTAGGTCTGATAATAGGACAACGTCTATTTTTCATATCCCTTATTGATAAGAGTAAGGCAGAACAATGTTTGATGGTACAGCTAGTAGACAAATAAAATAAAGATCTTCATGATTTTAAAACCTTTGAGTGTAGCAGTAAATCGTTATAAACAGAAACACAAACCAAGGCCAAAACTAATAATGAAATCATAAAAAACTTTGGAACATTCTCAAGATTCACGCAAATAGTTATCCTCAAAAAATATAAACACGTCTGTTGCAAAAAAGTCCCTACTACATCATCTGTATTCTGTGTATGTTGTTTTTATACGTCATTCCTTTTTGCATTTATGATACAATACAATAGTTCATATATTAGCCGCTATACCTAAATCGAAATAAAGTTTGAGCTGAAAAGATGAGATGGAGCTTTTCATCGTAGTCCCTTGGTCTATGTCAGTGCTCTTGCGCCCGCGGCTTCGCTCACTTTGTCTAAAATTTGACAAATTGTATTCTTAAATGTTCCACTTGAATAATTACTATTATCTATTAAAAATCCACTTCCAAATCCGTTGCGTAGTTTCAAAGATTTAAGCATACAAAAGAACGGACATCGACAGCGACTTTGTTTTAAAATACCTACCTTGTAATGTAGTGTTAAATAAACTATAAAGTATAATAAGGTTTAACTGCTAAAAAGTTTATACTATTACCTCTTGATAGAATTGCAAACGAATGATGATGATTTTTGCGTTTAATTTAAATATAAAACTAAAAAGTGAGTGTATTTAAAGTTTGAAAAAAGATTAGTCCAATTAGCAGTTATTTATTTGTAAATTATCTACTACTGCTACTACTTGTGTTTAGTTGTGATATTTTTTATCAATATTATCACCGATTAGTAACGATTCAGTACCTACAATATCTTCTATTTGATAAAAATTATTTACAATCTATCAATCAAATAATATGTAAGTAATTATTATACAATTATGTATAAATTAACACAAAGAAATATCACTATAAGAACACCAAACAGTGAACTTCCTGTAAAAGAAAATTTTCATTAATTTGACGTAACACTTGAAATCCAATCTATAGATGAACTGAGAACAGTAATAACACCTGACGAAGCGAATGGCATATAATGTTTGTGATGCTTCTTAAAAGACTTCTTAGTGTTCACCTGCCTCATGCCCCATGTTGTCACTCCCACTATCCCTGATTTGTGAATAATTGGCCCACCAGAATCACCTTTTGTCAGCGAAGCTATTTCGTCACATTTTGGCATAACACATACTGTAATAAATGGAAATATAGCTTCATCACCTGAGCATCGAATCAGGAGGGCATTCATAACTTGCAGCGGTTTATTTAGTGTCATTGTAACATCTAACGTCGCCGAGTCATTTGTTATTCCATAGCCTAAAGCGACGGCCTCGTGGCCTATCAAAGTTGTGTGATCGACTGCACTTATCGTCGCATATTGTGTTATATTGATTGGTTCAGTTTTAAAGAGGCAGATGTCATACTGCAAAGTGTCCCCATGGTATCTTGGATGTGTGATGATTTGAAGAACAGCGCTGTACATTCCTTGTACCGATGGTAAATGTGAACTGTATCTTATTACTGTTGAAATATTATTTGGCAATCCATCCACGCAATGTCCAGCAGATAAAGTCCACGTGGGAGATAAAATAGAGCATGTACATCCGTGTCCATATTTATTCAGTTTTCTATTTAGAATGCCCCAACTTGCTGCAAAAGGGAATTCGTTTAAATATGCATCTCTGCTTGCCACAATCCGTCTTGCCGCTTCACCGTCGGTTATAAATAAAACGAGCAAAATCATTTTGTTCATG
Organism: Colias nastes; assembly: GCA_907164665.1. Taxonomy (NCBI): domain Eukaryota; kingdom Metazoa; phylum Arthropoda; class Insecta; order Lepidoptera; family Pieridae; genus Colias; species Colias nastes. The sequence goes on along the minus strand of CAJQZM010037038.1, from coordinate 18,910 downwards.
ACGATATTCGGTTGCAAAAGAGTAATGGTAATAAAATCGAATACGGTTATTTTGATTGAAAATAATAAAATATTGTTATGCTCGTGAATGTACGTCAAATGAAATTAATAATAAACTAGATGCTATAATCATCGTCGGGACATAAAATATTATGTACTACGTAATGTTCTGCATTGTGACTTGATTATATCCTCCGAATCTTAGATCTGTTCAAATTGAGTCCAAGTTTAGTTCGCGTGTTACTTGTATTTATAAATATCAAGAAACACTTTAAAGTGACCATATGAATTTGTAATAGATACGTGTATTTAGTATTGAAATGCAGGACTAACCCAATATTCTACTCAAATCAAAATGTTTTCAATACAGAGAAAATTTACATTACAAGCTTTTTAAGACTCTTCCTTTGCAAACTCTAAAACAAATTCGGTAAAAATAGCGTCCGTTGACGTCTGCTAGCAACACCAAGGTCGGGACCACAAAGTGAAGGATTTGCGTCACTCGCCTGTCCACATGAAGCTATTTGGGAAATAATGTCATTTGGGGAGGTGATATGGAGTAAAAGCAACACAGTAACATTATTTCACATTGTCATGTTTTTGCAGGCGGAATATATTTTATTTCGTTCATATAGAAACATGTTTTTCACAACATCAAAATTTAAGAGTCATATAATTGCTAATGTTATGTATGATATTGTCAACACACAAAACGATTGAAAATGATACAATAAAGTTAACATAAGTTTAGCTGCAACATGGATAAATTCTAGGATGAAGCCGATGATGGTGCTAATAAAACGAGGAACTCATTACTTAAGAAAAATTTCACTTATTTGACGTAACACTCGAAATCCAATCTAAAGATGAACTGACAACAGTAATAATACCTGACGAAGAGAATGGCATATAATGTTTGTGATGCTTTTTGAAAGTCTTCGCAGTGTGCACAATCCTAGTAATCGCCTTATTCACTCCCACTACCCCTGATTTATGAATAACTGGCCCTCCAGAATCACCTGGTGTCAGCGAAGCTATTTCGTGACATTTTGGCATAAGACATATAGATGGAAATTGTTCTTCATAACTTGAGCATCGAGTCAGGAGGGCATTCATAACTTGCAGCGGTTTATTCAGTATCATTGTATTATCTAACGTCGCCGAGTCATTTGTTATTCCATAGCCTAAAGCGACGGCTTCGTGGCCTATCAAAGTTGTGTGATCGACTGCACTTATCGTCGCATATTGTGTTATATTGATTGGTTCAGTTTTAAAGAGGCAGATGTCATACTGCAATGTGTCCCCATTGTATCTTGGATGTGTGATGATTTGTAGAACAGCGCTGTACATTCCTTGTACCGCTGGTAAATGTGAACTGTATCTGATTACTGTTGAAATATTATTTGGCAATCCATCCATGCAATGTCCAGCAGATAATGTCCACGTGGGAGATAAAATAGAACATGTACATCCGTGTATGTATTTATTCAGTTTTCTATTTAGGATGCCCCAACTTGCTGCAAAAGGGAATTCGTTTAAATATGCATCTCTGCTTGCCACAATCCGTCTTGCCGCTTCACCGTCGGTTATAAATAATAAGAGCAAAATCATTTTGTTCATGACGATATTCGGTTGCAAAAGAGTAATGGTAATAAAATCGAATACGGTTATTTTGATTGAAAATAATAAAATCTTGTAATGTTCTTGAATGCACTTCAAATGAAATCCATACTATATTACTATATTTACTATGTATATATAATATTATAAATGTGAAAGTAACTCTGTCTGTCTGTCTGTTACTCAATCACGCCTAAACTACTGAACCAATTTTCATGAAATTTGGTATGGAGATATTTTGATAGCCGAGAAAGGACATAGGCTACTTTTTATCCTGGGAAAATGACGCAATCCCGGAAATCCCACGGGAATGGGAGCTATGCGGGTTTTTCTTTGACTGCGTGGGCGAAGCCGCGGGCGGAAACCTAGTTAATAATAAATGAGATGCTTTAATCATCGTCGAGACATAAAATGTTATGTACTACGTAATGTTCTGCATTGTGACTTGATTATAATATCCTCCTTCCCTTAGATCTGTTCAAATTGAGTTCAAGTTTAGTGTCCACTTTTGAAGAAATTCGCGTGTTCCATGTATTTATAAATATCAAGAAATACTTTTAAGTGACCATATGAATTTGTAATAGATACGTGTGTTTGCTATTGAAATGCAGAACTAAACCAAAACTCTACCCAAACCAAAATGTTTTCAATAGAGAGAAAATTTAAATTACAAGCTTTTTAAGACTCTTCCTTTGCAAAGTCTAAAACTAATTCGATAAAAATAGCGTCCGTTGAAGTCTGCTAGCAACACCAAGGTCGGGACCACAAGGTGAAGGATTTGCGTCACTCGCCTGTCCACATGAAGCTATTTGGGAAATAATGTCATTTTAGACCGGGAGATATTGACACAAAATTTCGAGTCATTTGTAACAGGATGGCGGTTCTACAGGGTTCTTAGTACGCAATGACAAAAAGAAAAATGATGGTGTGAACGCTGGTACCGGCGGCTTAGTCGCGTGGGCGTTAGTCGAACTCGTCGGAAAATAGCGAAAGTCAAACGATTTGTAACAGTATGGCACTTATTTTTCCTGTAAGTTTGAGGATCAACGAATATAAATACAAAATTTCAAAGATCTAGGTGTTGGAAATCTTCACTTATATAAATTAATACTAAATTAATTTTTCAAGTGTGACAGCACTTTTTCCCCCTAGTCCCTACTAGAAGTATGGCAAATATAATAATGGTCACATTTTATCAAATACTCTCCAAAAATCCAAATGCAATACTGGTACAAAAAGTTTGGCGAAATAAAAATTTTTTGCAGATTTTCGGCGGTATGGCGACCATTTGGAATCGTCCGAAAAGTATGGCATGGCGATTTTCGTAAATGGCTGCACGACGATGGTTACCTGTGCAAAAGTTAGCCTGATACAAAATATGGTTGAATAATTGTTTTATTTAAATCAACACATTCGCGTCGGTATGGCGGGCTGTAAGTCACACCGGAAAAGTATGGCATGACACTACCGCCTACTTCTTTTTTATGGGCTATCGGTAAATTCTAAAATTTTTGTGTTACAAATCGTTTGACTTTCGCTATTTTTCCTAAGAGTTCGACTAACGCCCACGCGACTAAGCCGCCGGTACCAGCGTTCACACCATCATTTTTCTTTTTGTCATTGCGTACTAAGACCCCTGTAGAACCGCCATCCTGTTACAAATGACTCGAAATTTTGTGTCAATATCTCCCGGTCTATTTGGGGAGGTGATATGGAGTAAAAGCATCACAGTAACATTATTTCACATTGTCATGTTTTTGCAGGCGGAATATATTTTATTTCGTACATATAGAAACATGTTTTTCACAACATAAAAATTTACGAGTCATATTATAAGTATTGTTAATGTTATGTATGATATTGTCAACATACAAAACGATTGATACAATAAAGTTAACATAAGTTTAGCTGAAACATAAGAATAAATTCTAGGATGAAGCCGATGATGGTGCTAATAAAACGAGGTGCTCATTACTAAAGAAAATTTTCACTAATTTGACGTAACACTCGAAATCCAATCTATAGATGAACTGACAACAGTAATAATACCTGACGAAGAGAATGGCATATAATGTTTGTGATGCTTTTTGAAAGCCTTCGCAGTGTGCACAATCCTAGTAATCGCCTTATTCACTCCCACTACCCCTGATTTATGAATAACTGGCCCTCCAGAATCACCTAGTGTCAGCGAAGCTATTTCGTGACATTTTGGCATAAGACATATAGATGGAAATTGTTTTTCATAACTTGAGCATCGAGTCAGGAGGGCATTCATAACTTGCAGCGGTTTATTCAGTGTCATTGTAACATCTAACGTCGCTGAGTCATTTGTTATTCCATAGCCTAAAGCGACGGCCTCGTGGCCTATCAAAGTTGTGTGATCGACTGCACTTATCGTCGCGTATTGTGTTATACTAATTGGTTCAGTTTTCAAGAGGCAGATGTCATACTGCAAAGTGTCCCTATGGTATCTTGGATGTGTGATGATTTGAAGAACAGCGCTGTACATTCCTGGTACCGATGGTAAATGTGAACTGTATCTTATTACTGTTGAAATATTATTTGGCAATCCATCCACGCAATGTCCAGCAGATAATGTCCACGTGGGAGATAAAATAGAACATGTACATCCGTGTATGTATTTATTCAGTTTTCTATTTAGGATGCCCCAACTTGCTGCAAAAGGGAATTCGTTTAAATATGCATCTCTGCTTGCCACAATCCGTCTTGCCGCTTCACCGTCGGTTATAAATAATAAGAGCAAAATCATTTTGTTCATGACGATATTCGGTTGCAAAAGTGTAACGGTAATATAATCGAATACGGTTATTTTGATTGAAAATAATAAAATCTTGTAATGTTCTTGAATGTACTTCAAATAAAATTAATAATAAACTAGATGCTATATATCGTCGGGACATAAAATATTATGTACTACGTAATGTTCTGCATTGTGACTTGATTATATCTTCCTACCCATATATCTGTTCAAATTGAGTTCAAGTTTAGTGGCCATTTTGGAAGAAATTCGCGTGTTAAATGCATTTATAAATATCAAGAACTAAGAAGTACACACCCTTTTAAGTGACCATATGAATTTGTGTTTACTATTGAAATGCAGGACTAAACCAAAACTCTACCCAAACCAAAATGTTTCCAATACAGAGCAAATTTACATGAAAAGCTTTTTTTAAGACTCTTCCTTTGCAAATTCTGAAACTAATTCGGTAAAAATAGCGTCCGTTGACGTCTGCTAGCTACACCAAGGTCGGGACCACAAGGTGAAGGATTTGCGTCACTCGCCTGTCCACAAGAAGCAATTTGGGAAATAATACTATTAGGGCAGTTTGTATAGGGTAATAGAAACGATATAAAAATGTACTAGTTCAGAGTGCCTATTACAGCATTAATGAATTTATAAAAGATGAAAATTCATGGAAAGTTGTCGCGTAAGAACCACAGGACAGTTCTTTGGCATAATTATTATGATATATTATGTAGTTAAATATATTATGTAAAATTAAAATGTTATATTGAAATGACTTGCCGGTTCTTTATAGACATTACTTTACGAATGGGTTGTAAATGTTAAAATATGTTATGACGATTCAAAAGTGCTTCTAGAAGAAGTCTGATAAATAAATGTTTGAGTTTGATATATGTATATGAAACTGGTAAATGGTTCTTTTACAAGCATTTTTTTTATAAAAAGCGTCGTTATTCATAGTATAAGGTATGGAGAAGTGATGGTATGATAGGTGTTTGGTTATAGATTACTAGTTGTACCGCGCGGTTTCACCCGTGGGGAAAATAAAGTATTTCTATAGGTACATCAAGCTCATGCGTTATTCCATTGTATAACCTATATACTTTAGAAATTCATCTAAATCCGCTCAGTTTTTTTTAGTGAAGGATAAAATATCGATACATTCTTACAAACTTTCGCGCTTATAATATTAGTAGGATATCGATTTAAAACAAATGTTAATTACTATTGTGTTTGTCTTGTTGTCTATGGGTTACTTTGTTACAATCTGGAAACATTCAAAACATATTAATAGGTGTTTTCTAGCAATTTCACGTTTCGTCTAAAGAATACCTAGTTGAATAGGTAGGATTTCATATAGAACTAGCTTTTGCTCGCAGCTTCGCCTGCGTGGAAAAGATAAATTTTCATGGGACAAAGTTTCATCCTCTATTTTATCCCCTTGGGTCTAGAATTGATCAAAATCCTTAGCGGATGCCTACGTCCTAATATCTACCTGCATACCAAATTTCAGCCCGATCCGTTCAGTGGTTTGGGCTTTGCGTTGACAGACCACTATGTCAGTCAGTCGGTCACCTTTGAGTTATAGTTTGCAGGTTATAGTAGATGATGCATCTCTTTCATTTTTCAATATTCGACCGATTTAAAAATTACTTTACCTACTATGACTTATGAGAGAAGTGCATCCCGTATTATTTTAACCCCCTTGTTTTATTTTTTTTTATTCCTTGTATAGTATATTAAATGTTTAAAGCATTTTCGAAACACATAACAGGAGAAGTAACATAAGAAAGCGGGTTTTCCTTTTGAGTTAATACGAAAAACCAGTTCGGATATCAAAGGTATATAAACGCTATCTAAACACCAACTACGTGTACGATATAAAATGCAATAAAGCCATAACTCATTATTTTCATCAGCTCTCGCAACTTTTTCCATCGCGTAGGTATTGCACGCGATTCGTGGGGCTTTGTTTTTCTTAATTACACACTTTTTTCACGAACCTTGAACTCTATTTTGACCGCCACCTTGGTTCAGTGGTTGACGTATTGACGTAAAACCGAGGGGTGTGATTCCCGGGGAGACTTAAGAAAAAAAAAATGCGTTTGTGGCGAGCACACGTGTCAAAAGTGAAAATTATTTGGCAAGATTCAAAGATACTACCAAAATCGTCGCCTTACTCCATGACGGGACGGTATTGCCATGACTCGACTTTGAAATTTTACTCTTAACGCGGTTAAAGAAGTTTAACAATTACCTAGTCACCATTATTGTCGTCAAAATTTTCAAAAAGATATTTTTTTTTCTTTAACAATTTAAAATAGATTCTGCACTATTTATTTATCATTTGTGATGAAGCAAATGAAAAATATAACAAAGCAGACTTTAAATAAAAATAAATATTACTAACCTCATTCATACAAATCTTTATTTTACCTGTGATAAGAACAAAAATGTAAACTCAAACACATCGTTAAGATATTAGTTTACTGGAAACGAGACGTGTAGGTATATTTAAGTATTTTTGTGTCATAAATTAGTCATCATGATAATGTTTGTAAGTATAAATAATTAATATAAAAAACACATACTTAGATACACATGAAATTATTTTATTATCACCGATCCTTGAATTGAATTTAATCTGTACGTTTTAAGTGGGTCAAAATCAATTCTAAAGGAGACGTTTGCATACGAACATACAGGTGAAGCTAATAAAAGCGTGTTAATAATGCTTATACTAAGGTAGGAAATAGGAATAAGGAATGCGACAATAATCCATACTAATATTATAAATGCGAAAGTAACTCTGTCTGTCTGTCTGTCTGTTACTCAATCACGCCTAAACTACTGAACCAATTTGCATGAAATTTGGTATGGAGATATTTTGATACCCGAGAAAGGACATAGGCTACCTTTTATTGCGAAATATGTACCACGGGCGAAGCCGGGGCGGACCTCTAGTAAAATATATCTCTGATGAAAATACAATAATTAGATAGCTTTTGTTTAGCTACCTACATTTTAAGGAAAAGGTAGTAGAAAGGTCTAAGTTTTTCTACTGGTGTCAAAGGTTCAGGAACACAGCTTTTTTCAGATGACTCGCTCGTGTGGTTTACAAAACCGACTTTATATTGTTTCAGAATATTACTATTTGGATAATTACTAAATTTCAGCTCAATCGGTTCACTAGCTATTTTTTCCGTGAAACAACAACTTAACAATTAATGTATACGGTCCTATTAATTAGTGAGAACAGCTAGTCACCGTCCGCGTCCTGATGTATACAGATATTTCGGAAATTAGTCACGTAATTAGTTACTGTCCTAATAACGACCTTCATTTTTCTCGTGTAGATTGTAGAATATTCATTGAGAGCATATCATAATAACTACCTATGTATATAGTGTAAAACGAAATCGCATTCCGCTGTCTGTGTGTGTACTGTGTGTGCTTAGATCTTGAAAATTACGCAACAGATTTTGATGGTTTTTTTTAATAGATAGAATGATTCAAGAGGAAGGTTTTAATATATAATTTATTAGGTTTGAGAAAAAGTGAGCGAAACCGGAGGCGAAAAGCTAGTAAATATTAAACGAAATGCGAAAGTTTGTGATGATGGATGTGTATGTGTATGTTTGTTACTCTTTCACGCAAATACTACTGAACCGATTACAATGAAATTAAGCACACATATAGATGGTTACTTAGATTAACACAAAGGATAGGTTTTATCCCGGATATACTATTTGCATGCTCAACTACGAGCAGAATGTTTAAGAACCTATATAATTTGTACATATTATCAGCTTGTAACTAACTACATTCAGCAAATAAAGACAATTTGATTTGATATAACCTAATCTTATTTTTCTTAGTTAAAAATCACATCGAAGCATTTTCCAAGCGGATAAATTTCTATTCGTCTTCATTAACACATCTACGTGATGTCTTTATTCACAGCAGTTTTCCTTTTGACGAAAAGATTTCATTTACCAGTGGTCTTTTTCTATTCTAATTCTATAGGTTATTCGAAAATAATCTTTGAGGGAACTCGCTTTAAAACTTTCAAGTCACGATTAAATCTAAGTAGAAACTAATGAGCAACCAATATTGCACACCTCTATCCATATTTTTATGCCTGGCGTTAACTATCTCTTACGGCACATATAAAACTTTATAAGTCGATCTCGTAACCATGTGCTTAATTTCCAAATATTAAATTGGCTTTTTATCATTTCAGCATGCGGCGGTCAAAGGCAGCTTCTGGCAGGGGTTCCTCGCGTCCCTCTCCGTCGTGATCGTCTCTGAGCTCGGCGACAAGACCTTCTTCATAGCCGCCATCATGGCCATGAAACACCCGAGAGTGATAGTGTTCGCTGGTGCCATATCAGCTCTGGTGTTCATGACGGTTCTGTCTGCTGCCTTCGGTTGGGTGGCCACTGTGATACCTAGAGTGTATACGCATTATATAAGTGCGGCGCTTTTTGCGATATTTGGTCTGAAAATGCTCAGGGACGGGTGGAAGATGGACCCCAATGAAGGACAGGAGGAATTGGATGAGGTGCAGAGCGAACTGAAGAGGAGGGAGGATCAGGTTGGTTGAATTAGTTAGATATGTGGCTAGAGATAGGAATGGCAATTGAATTGTGGTAGGAAATATTTTTTGAGCTTTTTTATGAGTGTATACTTTACAAGTATTGTATGAATTTTTATTGTATTTATTTTAGTATTTATTTTATTTTTTTAAACTAACACCGATTCGGAATTTCGCTTAAGGTCTTTTACGAGTAGGTATTTAGGAAAAGTAATTTTAAAAATCTACCGGATTTGGAATGTCGTTTTACCGAGAAGAATTGGCTACAAACTTGATACAACCTCTTATTTAGTTTAATTCCTCACGATTTTAATGTAGGTAAACCTTGGTTGATAAGAAACGATGGTAACGAGGAAACTTTTCATTATCTCTCACCTAATTACAACTAATTATAAATGCGAAAATAAATTAGCATCGCGACGGTGCGTCACGGTCGTAGCAAATGATAGCACTTTTTTATTTATTTGGTTACTTATGCCTTTTGTTTGGTATGTATTCGAGATAAATAGTTATCGTGATGAACAATTTAGATATCATTTTCATTTTATTATAATCTTATGAGTATGAATTTCAAATCTATAGATAATGCTCGGCTAGATATTTCTTTGTGATGAAATATGAGTCTTAATTGAGATATAATATCTGCATTAAAATCTTTATATCTTTCACTTATCAGAAATAAGGATAAAGTTCATGTTGCCAATCTGCATTAGAAAAAATGATTTATAGTAACCTCATAAAACTCAATTTCTGTTATAAATTCCAGCTTATAAAATAAATTAAATATCGCAATATTATCAAACATTGACCTTGGTGATATTATACTTAAGTTTTTTCAAATAAGCGAATTGTTATTTCCCTGTGTTCTTACTACTTCTACTTCGTGATTGCATTCCGTTCGACCCTGTCTTAAGCTTAACGAATGGTACCATTACAAATGTTGAATTCCTTTCTGTACCTTTATTTTATGTTCTTAACGAGTACAAGAATGATTTCAAATGAATAGGGCTCACAAGCGAGTGTTCGTTCAAAGTCGCCGGAAGACGGTGTGGCGACACGGTCAGAGTCCCCGCAGAGTGCGAAAGAGGGACAAAAAACTCCAACCAACGAAAAGACTGATAGCAAATCGATAGCCAGTGTTACCCCAGAAGGTCTAAGGTCTCCTGTAAGCGAGACGCGTGAAGGCCAAACGCCTATAAGTAAAGAAGACAAATTTCTGGCTAAAGAAGGCCAGACAACACCAGTAGCAAGAACTCCCACGTTGTCAGAAGAGCCGCAAGCTGGCCCCTCCACACGACCCGAGGCGATGAGGGTGATCCTAAGTCATTATGCCTGGCAGTACGAATGACACATTAGTTTTTTTTTCTTTTAGCTTTTTTTCTAGGTTTTGTTTAGCACAGATCACATCCTGTCATTAGCTTAGTGTATTGTCGATTAAAGGAATTCAGCATTTGATATTGTATTGTAATCTGATCAAGTTTGATATTTGCGGCCTATATTTATAAAGTTTAAACTGTGTATTGTATAAGTCTCAAAGCATCAGTAGAGGTTCTATAATATGTATTTGCGTTCACATTTTTTAACAATCTGTATAAAATTTCCTTTGATAACAATTCACTTTTCCTGGTGTTCAAATTACTTCAGATAAATGTGCCAACTCCTTTAAATTGTCTAAAATAACCCTTGAGATACACTTAATTATTAGGAAGTAAAAATACTTTATTTCTCTTTTATTCTTATAATAACAAATAATATTACTTCTCTACAGGAAGACGCAATTTGATCAGATTACAATTCCAGAAATGTTTAGTTTTATGCATCATTTTAAATTGTTTTAGCATCACATACATTATTACGAAAGAAAGTTTGTCCAAACATTCATCACTCGCATCATTTATTTTATTTTTAGTCTAGCACCGTCATGCTTAGCATGTACTGTTAAATTTAGATGTTAAAACGTATCAATTAATTTTTTTAGTTCTTTTTTTTATAATAAATCCTTTCGACAATAATATGTATAATGTATATTGTAATGTTGTTGTATTATGGTGCTTAGCTTTACAGCTTATAATAAAGTTTATGTTAATAATGTGTACGTTTTGATAGAGCAAATAAAATAATCTTAATATGTATTTATAGTCGAGACACTTTTTATTGATGCCTTGTTATGTTGTTTACATGGAGAATATAAAAAGAGAAGATTGTAAATACTTCTGCTTCTTTTTTATAGGAACTAGATGTCGTAGTTTGAAATAACCTGGACTATCATTGGTTCTTTAATTTAGGATAACGTTCCTCAATAAATTTCCTGATATTATAATTAATGGAATAGGGCATTCACTTTTTATATACTCCATATAAGCAACATAACACGGCAACAATTATATACCTTATGACAATCACTTTCAAGATGGAAAGTCAATAAGCACCTAACATTACCCTTGCCACCTTCTATTTATACTCAAAATGTTTCCGAATAAAGATATTAAGAAGATATCCTAATTCCAGGAGGACAAAGAAGAAACAGTCGACATGCTAGAACAGGGTCAAGCGGAAAACAGAAGAAGGAAGCGTAACGCTGTCCTGAAAGTTCTGCTCCAAGCTGCGTCTTTGACGTTTCTAGCGGAGTGGGGCGATCGGTCACAATTGGCCACAGTGGTGTTGGCCACAAGGGAAGATGTGTTTGGCGTAGTGGTTGGAGGGTCGTTGGGCCATGCTCTGTGTACGGGGTTGGCCGTGATTGGCGGTAGGATGGTGGCGCAGAAGATTAGTGTTCGGACTGGTGAGTTTTTAAGTTAAATTTCATTTATTGCAAGTTGTTACACTTGGGTTAAAAGTTATTCTAGAAAAGTAAGAAACTTATTTGTGGTTAAAATGCGTAACAACTGAATTTTAAATGAATGAAAAATCTATTAGGAATTGCAAGAATGGTAGCAATAAATTCGAATTTATGGATTTTTTAGCCAATCAGGAGATATTTAAGAACCACCAAAATGAGTTTCTCTAGATATAGTTTTCTTCTTTTATTGCATTTATAATAATTGAAAACTAAATTCAGATACATAATACGAATGCTCCAAAAAACCTCAATTTCGTTTTTATTATTTTCGGAGTATTGAAAGACCACAAAATTCATAGTACCTATGTTAAATTATTTTTAATAAAGTCATTAGGTAGCTCTATACTCCTACCTGAATTGTTAAGGTAATTAAAAGTGTATTAATTATTTTCTTTCTTATTTCAGTAACGATAATCGGCGGTATAGTGTTCCTCTTCTTTGCCGTGAGCGCACTTATAATGGGCCCCGGCGAATAAGGACTCTAAGTGCACGTGATAAGTGACAATATTGTATGTAGATAATTATTGTATAGACATTGTTTGGCACGTTTGTGCGGAAATATGACGATTTTAATTAATAATTGTATTAGGTTTGAATGGAATTATGACGATTTTATATTAGTAATTGTATTAGTTGAATAAAGTGTTAAAAAAATATAAGGAAAAGTTTTAAAGATGGTCGAAGAGAGGAAGAGAGATATTTTTTTAAGTTTATATTAGATATTATTTTAAGGTTTTACTTAAATGTAAAACTTTCGCATTTGCAATGCACAAACGCAATATTATAGTAAATAGGTATTGATTTGGCAGGATATAATGAATGAAAAAATACTTAAGTACATAAAAAACGTAAAAATTTTAGTCGTTTCATATAACTAATGAAATCCTCTTTATTTATATGTATTTATAAAACAAATTGGAGCGACTGTTTTATTTTTTATTTATAACTAAAAATACATTTATTGTTTTTAATATTGACAAATTTATCTTGCCTTGAATTTTAGTCGAAGTACTTTTAATAGGTCTATTAGTCCTACTAATAAATGCGAAAGTTTGTATGTATGTATGTTTGTTACTCTTTCACGCAAAAACAATTGCTCCGATCTGTATGAAATTTGGTGCAGAGATAGATTATATTCTGGTTTAGCACATAGGCTTTTTACCTGGATATCTCGCGAGTAAATCCATGGGTTTTAGCTAGTTCGGTCATATTTTTGCATAAATGTGCCAAAAAGCACCTTCAAACCTATATATAAAGTATAAACCTAAATATAATGATTGTGAATAAATAAATCTTTAGCTAGACAGATTTATTAAAATAAGTAGGTATAATTTTATATCATATGATAATAATGATTTTGCTTTTTTAACAGTTTTGTTACTGTATTGAATAAACTCAAAATAACTGTTATGAAAAAATCTCTGGAATATAGGATACTAGCTGCGCTCCGCGGTTTCACCCGCGTGGCTCCACTTCTGTTGGTCTTAGCGTGATGATATTATATAGCCTATACTCTATAACCTTCCTCGATAAATGTGCTATCCAACAACGAAATAATTTTTCATATCGGACCAGTAGTTCTTTAGATCAACGCGTTCAAACAAACTCTTCAGCTTTATAATATTAGTATATAGTTCATTTAACTAATACTCCCTGACACTTTTTCCTACTGTTTTCTTAATACTCCAGACTTGATAATTAATACCTAATTGTTAGACTGTACTATAAACTACATTTTAAAAATGTCTCTTAAAGTTGGGTTATTTTTAAGATCACAACAATATTATGTATTTAAATAATTTAAAGATTATTCTGTCTCTTTCACTTGAAATATATATGTCCCAATATAGAGAGAGAATGAAATAAGTTTCTTAAATTTGGATTAATATTGAGGCTAATAAATATAATACAATAAAGTGTTGATATATTTTGACGTGACAACGTCTTATAATTCGATAGAGCCGGCTGCACGCACGAAAAAACATGACTCATGCGGCGTTACCTCGCTCTGAGGCGTTCCATGTAAGGCTTGAAGTGCAAGCGAGAGCGCGGAACGAGCGACAAAGAAGCACAATCGGACGTTGTCACGTTCAACTATCGTCAGTAAACCGGCTTTACAGACAACCAATTTTTTTTTTCTTTATTGAAACAGCGCTAAAATTAATTTCTCATAAAGGTGCTACATTCAAAAGTATTCTCATATTTTTTGTATTATTTTACAGTATATCAAATAAAAAATACACAGAGAAATGAAAAAAAATATCATTTTTATGAATACATGTTTGAAAATAATAATAGTTACCATGTTTAAAAGGTTTGAAGGTAGCTTGACAAACTGTAAGATAGGTTTTACCTCAAAAGATTAACCCAGAATGAGGGTAGTTTTATATGACTATATTATATTGTTGATAGATTTGTAAATATAAAATGAGCGTGTGTGCCGAACACACATGTCAGAAGGGAAACTTCTTTGGCAAGATTCAAGGATGCCAAAATCGTCGCCTTACTCCATGACGTGACGGTATTGCCATGACGCGACCTTGAAATTTTACTCTCAACGCGCCTAAAGAAATTTCACTTCAAAAATTACAGTAGAAGCTGTCGCTTCTATTTCCACTAGAATTATTTTAATTAATATTTATTAATATGTGATCGTCTGTGAATAATTATGAGGGTACATGGAGAAATGCATTTTAGTAAATTTTAATTTGGCTGACACATTGATAATTATTACTGTATATAATCTTTTTATTAGGTATCTTATCTGTGTATATATTTTAAAGGGCTAAATTACTTACATTATTAGAAGAAAAACAATGAATTTGCAATACGTTTTATTTAGTTGTATTAAAAAATAAGTAAATATATCCTGAAATCACACATATGACATAATAATATTATGTATGTCGTTGTCGTTGTTTATCTCGATTTTAATACACATTATTTTTGTATCTCAAAGAAACGATATAACTAAAGAGTAAAAAATAAATTTTGACAGTTGTAGGTTAGTATAATCTGTGCAAAAACGATGATTGATTTGTATCTAGTTATTATCTGTCAATATGAAGTTTATTTTAATATTTTTATGTATTTTGCAATGAGTTACTATGTCCAACGTACTAGAGAGGACATCGCTACTACACTTTTTGTAACACGAGTTAGAGCCAAGCGTCTCAAACTTATAGTCTGTGCCCCCCCGCTTGCCGCGTCAACACGTGCTATTGATCTGTTCATAATGCCTTCATGTGTGCAGATGTACTAATAATTCAAATAATACAGCAAAATGCAAATGAATAATCTTCATACATTTTCATCGTTAAGTAACTAGATAATCATTTTTAAAACTTAGTTCGAGCAAAAATTTTGGCGGGCGCCATTTTGCGTCATTAGTCATTTGGGCCACGCGTGCCCCGCACCACCGCGCCGCGCTTGTCGCACAGATTTTGTCTTGGTGTCCTCTCTTTACGTAGTAATTATACCTCAATGATATTTTGTGTATTTAATTTATGTGTAAGTACAAATGGCCGATATTGTGAATCGCAAAGCTTCTGCTAAACGGGGAATTGTAAAAAGTATTATTTTTATGTAAAATGATTTATTATAAAAGTAATTTTATTTTGTTTGTTTTATTTCACAATATTCCTTCGTCATATGAAGCAGGCTACACTTTGAGACCATCATGTTGGAGTAAAACTAATATAATGTTTTGTTATTATAAATTATCTGCTTGCCCCTGGAAAATGTAACTTTCCATTAAAGATTTTCATGATCGGATCAGTGTTTCGTACAAACATACAGCTTTGCTTTTAGGGGGTAATTTTGATTATAGTCGAGCCAATTTAATAGGCAACATTTGACGTCTATCAATTTTATCTTCGAAGAGAGGTAAACTGCCTAAAAACATCGATTAAAGTGAATTTATCGATACGGACTTCAAACATATTTTGTCAATCGAACTTGAAACACAATATGTCAATTTTAAAATTCTTCAAGCGAATCCCTGTCCCAGTAATATATGTATTTTCTTTCGTAAATTTAAGGAGCAAAATAAAACAAGTTCCTATCTACATAATTAAAAAAAAAACACAACGCATTTATTAGTTTATGACTGTGGTTTATGATGATTTTTATTCACAAGTAATCAATGCATTCGATTCTAGATGTCAGACTTCGATTTTTAGAGTATGTAACGTCTCTGGTATTAAATAAAAAAGGTTTATTGACACCAATGACACCAAATTATAGCGACGTCAGTTCTTTAAATCAGAAATTGTTTATTATGTTTAGAATGGTTTATCAGTAAAATCAAATCTTAAAATTACTTGTATCGGTCATAATTATTATAAATATGTAACTAATCGTAATTGAAAAAAGTTAAGCAAATCTGCAGTTCTAACAAAACGGAATAATATATTATTCTATGTCGTCGTTACTAGGTTACTTTGTTGAATTTTGTTGAACTGTCAAATACTGCCTATTAAAATGGCTCTACTATAGTTACCTTACCAAGACCTTAAACCATAATACAGTTATTCTCTTTGTAATAAGTAAGATTTATTATATTTGTTTAGGTAATATTTTCTTATTCAGCATTATAGGTAAGGTTAAAAAAACAAAAAGCGTGACGAAAAATATTTTTATTCGAAAAAAAAACACAATCTATATATATATATATACTAAAGATATTACATATAATGAATTTTGATTTAAAACGATAACACCAGTCTGTCGAAATTAAAATAATAAAACTTAACATACTATTAAAGCTCACAACTCAAAACGAAATTAATAATAATTCATTCATTTATTCAAGTAACCAGGACTCATTTTGTTAGTAACAATTAATAACATAAGATCAAAATAATACCTATTTCTTACATTGAGATACTACTACTAGGTATGGAGACGACACCGCCTACATCAATTATGTTGTGGAAGTAATTAAAATATTTTATCTATCTACATATTTTTTACACAACACAAAGTACTGCCACTTAATGAGTTCTCAAAAGTGGGTACAATATTTCAACCTAATTTTAATTGACTTAAGCCAATATGGACAAAGATGTTTTGTTTATTAGAAACTTAAGCTTATAAACTATGTATTACAAAAGTTTCGCAGCACTATATTATATATGTAAAAATATATAGCAACTAACGGAACTTTTAGACATTTTCTAAGATTAAAATAGATTAAAGCATCAAACAAATCAACAGAACAGTACAGTTCTAAGAAATATTTCAAGATGTTGTTGTTAAAAGTAGCAAAAAATGGTTCATTTTGGTACCAGAGAGGTTATAAAAGTATGGATACGACTTTTCGTAAAACATAATATTTTCAAGGTATAGTTCTTATGAGTAGGGTAATTGCGCTGGTTTGCCGTCCAGTTTCAGTTTTCGTCCATTTGACTGACCTGCTACAATCACGTGCGTAAAACTTGAATACAAACCTACCTTCCCGCGCAAGTTTGCACTTTTTACGGTCCATAATGTTTAAGCAACAGTACTATCAACATGAAAATTTGATTTGACAAGAAGAGAGTTCAAAAAATTAACGTAAAAGTGGCCGCTTCGCATCCGTGCCTTGCAGATGTCATCGCGCGAGAGAAAAATTTGCCAGCGAGAAAAGTTCATGGTAAGTTAAATCAATGTTTTAGCTAGTTTACGTAATGTTTATGGTACGTATGTTTATTTATAAGCTTAATAACCACAAATAAAAGTGTTTATCATACTTTTTTTATAATACTCTTCGAAAAATTAAGTGGACGGATACTAGATTACCAAATTCTCAAAATATTTGGTTTTCGTCCAAGTGGACGGAAACTCAAACAGCTACGTGAATATTTGTTAGGGTCATTTTACTTTATCGGACCTATAAAATACGGAATAGTTTCTCCCGAAGTGATCTTTATTGCTATTAGTTTAGATTTTTTGGTTTCCGTCCACTGCTTTGTCAGTGCCAAAATAAAAAAAATATTTAAAGAAGTGGACGAAAACTAAATTTAGCTTTAAATGTTTTAGTTTTCGTCCATGAATGAGTATTGGGGTGGACAAAAATTAAAAATAGCTATTCTTTTGCATTACTTTTCGTCTTTTTTTACGTATTGAAAAGTTTTCTATTCAGTATCTTCCATATAAATAATTGGTGAGGGCCAGAGTGTTGTAGGTAGATACCTAATATTGTCATTTATTCAGTCATGTATCATTCTCCTTATGTGAAATAGAGCCAATTATTCGTAGTATAAATGGGGGTAGGTCAGACATAATACACTGTATTTTTCTTGATTATCATTCAGTTAGGGGATCTTTTATTCTAGGTCTGTTTTGCCAATGCAGTATTTTTTAGTCTACTTACTCAACTTATCCTAAGAAAAATCTTATTGTTTTTAGATGGCATCGAAGGAGTCTAAGAAATCTACAAAAAAAAAAACGCTGCGTACACTGAAGAATCTCTAATAAAGGCTTTAACGGCAAATTCGGAAAAATAAGGCATCAGTAAGACAAGTCTGTAGAGATAATGGGATTCCTAAATCTATGGTCCTCGATAGAATATACGGCAAAACAACTGATATTTTAAAGAAACGTGGGCCAGATCTCGTGATTATTAATGCCAAATAATAATCAGTAAGGCATAGTTTATTTTAGTAGCTAAAACTTATAATTATGGCTGTGTTTAATTTAGTACGTTTCATTTAATAAACAAAGTATTAGAATGAAAATTTTTGTTGTTAGAATGAATATTTCTGTTTTTTGATGTAATTTCTTAGTCCTGTAACTATTACTTTATTCATTTACATTGTAAGTAACGCATTCCTTTCTTTATTACGAATGATTAAACAGTCATCACTAACGCATATAAAGACTGCCAAGTGCTACATAGATCTCAGTGTTGACTAGTTATATTGATTATTATTAGTAAAACTAAACCTGTAAGGTAGTGAGAAATTAACAATAAGACTAAGAAGCTACTTTTAAATAGTAGACTATATATAATGTTGATTAAATAAAAGTATATATTTACCTGTAATTGGTTTTTAACTGAATAGTTGACCTACCCTCCTTTTTCTACACGGTGGTCGAAAACTAGC
>CAJQZM010037035.1:6075-16706 GCA_907164665.1 Colias nastes | reverse complement strand
TTTTTTTTTATTCCTGACTGACAGTACCCACATTCATGCGACCCATACTATCGTAAACTAGAGACATTACTCTGTCTATTCCACCCTATTTCATTTCTGTACAGCGTGGGTATAGTTTTCATACTATGGTGCCCAGTGACCTTTGGCAAAAATTTTTTGGCGTAATTTTGTTGTTTAAGTATTTTTTACGTGATCAATGTATGCAAGTCTACAAGTCCCTTCGCGCTTAGTATACTGATAGTGGGACACCCTGTATAGAGTTTACACTGTATTTGGATTCCTAATCCGAGACGACCAATAAATAAAATCACGGTCAATAATTGATATAACCATTCATACTAACACATACACACACACCCACACGCGCATATACCTACACACACACTCTCAATACTCAAAATGGCAAGTTAAGTTAAAAATATTTTTTATGTAATACGATGAGAGAGAATGAGGTTCAATGTAATTATATGTAATTTTTTTTGAAACAAATAAAGAAATTTTTATTATTTTTAATTTACTTTTTCTTAAACACGATGAATTTATTTCAATTACCCGTGACATGAGTTAGTTCCTAGTACTAAATTCTAGTCAGAATTAAAGTTTAATATACACGCCATCCCTAATACAATATGTCGGGGGTTGGTGGTTATGCTCCAAGAAGGTTTTCGTTAATTTCCTCCCATCGACTCTGATCATGAAACGAGCCCCACAATTCCATCCCTTAGTGCAACTCCAGCTCTGGTTCTTGGGAGTGATCTTGTGACAGTAGAACGTATATCCGTTGATGATAGCCAGCTCTTTGCCGTCCAACTTCTTAACAAATTGCAGGTTCACTGCAAGCGAAATACGACTTTAGTGCCGAAATTATTGGTAGGTTGGATTTGGGATGTTTACAGCCACAATCCAAAGTAAGTCTATATGTCATAGTTATCAAATAGTGATTGTATATTTATAATCAACATGTTGAACGCTGTCATTTTAGTCCATTGAAAAGTTACATTTGGGGTTGCATTTTTTAGAGGACGCAATTTTATTTTTTTGATGTGTAGGGGGGGTCAGTGTGAAGCTATCTAAAAGTTTGTGGGGTCGCCACCCTTGTCCCACGGCCGCCATCTTGAAAATAGCGGTTGAAATGGTTTTTACAATATATCTCTTAAACTATTTCTCTAATAAATAAAATTGTTAGCATTATTTGTTGCAAATTAAATTCTCTACAACTTTAGTCCGTAACTTTTTGTCGTAGAACAATAAATAAAAAAGTTATAAGTGAAAATGTTCAGAAATTAGAGCTATTTATATTATTCAATAAAACTTTTTATTATCATTTTACGAAGAAATGATATCAGACCATTTTTGTAGATTGATTTTCGAGGAACAACTTTTATTTACAACATTTTTTCATTACGCCAATGGCTAAGGTTTTATAGCGCTCTGAAGTGAGTAGTACTATTTTCAGTACTAACTATACATAATATATTGGCTATTGGCTCTTTTTCCAGACTCTAGAACAATGGAAGCACACTGCAGAACATTTCAGCCCTGCTTTTCGACGTAAAAAAAGGCGCTTTCAGACTCTACCTCCCCGTGGTGGGGAAAAGAGTCAATAATTAATTATTATTAATAATATTGCAAAATTAATTATTAAAAATATTATAATAACAAAAAAAAACAATTACTGATGACAAATTATTATTAGTACATACATAATATATGTATAATGCATAGTTAAGAGTACTGAAAAATAGTACTAACTTCAGAGCGCTGTAAAACCTTAGCCATTGACGTAATGGAAAAATGTTTGTTGTATATAAAAGTTGTTCCTCGAAAAACAATCTACAAAAATGGTCTGATATAATTTCTTCGTCAAATGATAAAAAAAAGTTTTATTGAATAATATAAATAGCTCTAATTTCTGAACATTTTTGCTTATAACTTTTTTATTTATAGTTCTACGACAAAAAGTTACTGGACCAAAGTTGTAAAGAATTTAATTTGCAACAAAAAATGTTAACAATTTTTTTTATGAGATAAATAGTTTAACAGATATATCGTAAAAACCATTTCAACCGCTATTTTCAAGATGGCGGCCGTGGGACAAGGGTGGCGACCCCACAAACTTGGTGATAGCTTCACACTGACCCCCCCTACACATTAAAAAAATAAAATTGCGTCCTCTAAAAAACGCGAGGTTAGGCCTAAAAAATGTAACATTTCAATGGACTATTTAAGTTTTGCTCTACCTAAATGAAAATGGTTGTCTACAAGCTAATGAATAAACATAGCCTGTCAAAATCTTAACCCTCCTTTTGCTTTGCCGTAGTCGGGTAAAAATACCGTGTCCGTTACCTGTTTAGAATTAAAAAGCTGTTACACCTTGTTAGGTAAATGGCTTTTAAAAGGTTTCCCATTAGGTATATTAAAAGGTGAGGAAGATAGGAAAAATAAAATTATTTGCAAAAAAAATATACAGTAGGTATGTTTAATATAAAAAAGCCATGTTATCTTAAATGAAAAAAAAAGAAGATTATACCTACCTACGTAAAACTTTTATTTATTATACTTACAGTCATTTTTCGTAATTCAATTTTATTTATCTTACTTATATTCAGTTGAATGTGTATATTAAATTGACATTGATTTTATTTAAAGTAAAAGTAAAAACAATCAGAAACCGTATTCTATTTTTACAACATTATATCTAATTTATTTACAATATAAGTTAATTAAGTAATTTATTGCAATAACAATTTAATAACGCATTGTCTAATACAAGAACAGAGGATTAGTTCCCATAATATTCAAAGTGTCAATCTCAGGATTACTTATTAAATAATGGAAAACCATTATAGCCCTAAGAAATAAATATGAAAAAATTTGAGACTTGTCAAGGGACACCCGGATAGTTAAAGAAGTTCTATGAGAGAGAGAGACAGGCAGAGAAACACGCACACGCCGCACGGCTTACAACTATAATAGTGTAATGTCGTTACAATTTTTGGTTTTAATTCCGTCTAGCCCCCTTTCGCAACGCACGATAAGGAACTTCGTTCCAATTAGTCTATTAGTTTACATACGTACAAAAATGCCTTGGTTGATAGCGTATTTGGGCGCCACGTGTATATGGTAGAAGTTAGGTCGTAATATGACATGATCGTAAGTGTATGTGAACCGAGCCTTACATTTAGGCCCATATGTACACCTCCATATAGTTCTAAGGTCACTTTCAGCTGCCGCATAGAAGGTAAACCCGTCGACTATAGCCACTTGTTTCCCGTTATTTTTTTGAAAGAACAGCACTGAAAATTTGTGAAACTTTAGTTATATGTCATTTTAAGTATATTTGGGTATCAACAAAGTTGCTATTTACTCTCAGACGCTCAATGGATATTTTATTAAATGGAATATGTTTTACTTTAATAAAAACAAAAACAATAAAATAAAACACAGTCCTTCTGGATAGTCATACTCTCGTAATCGATATCTCTCGGATAGTCCGTAGGTTCCTCACTCAGTCGCTCCGGCCGTCTGGCCACTCAGCCGGAGTTTTTTTTCAGCACCGCCGCGAGGCTAGATACTTGCCCCCCCAAAATAAAACTACATTTTCCACACATAGTCTTAATGATACCTCCGTGAAAGTGGAATTTATTTTAGAAATCTACAACTTAAACAGAACTCATAGCAACTGCGGTCGTATGGTATGAGTTTTACATCGCGCTATAAGCATAAATACAAGATTATTTTCGATTTCGACATTTATTGTATTTGTAAGTCTAAACTATTTCATAATTACTATATATCTACTTTAGAACCTAAAATTATTTTTAATTTGTAGTAAGTACGGGAAGGGGATCGTGACATTGTGAATAGTGATAATATATTTCTATAAAAATAAGGTTTTGTAAGGAAAAGGGTTAATCATTGTGATCATAGATTTAAAGAAAAGATTGCACATAAAAGATGAAAATAAATTTTAATTCTTATAACAACGTAACTAAACAAACTACTTAAAATACCTAAGGACAATCAGCTTAACCTTTATTACCTTTAGTAACACAAAAATGTGTCAACTAGTCTTATTTTTCAAAAAATGGACCGGAATAAAAAATAATTAATCATGATTGTGTTCATCCAAAAACCCTACTATTGTATTTCGGATTGTAATGACAAACGCGCGGCAGCCATTTCGTTTGACACACCGCCATCTTGTTTTTAAGTTTCTTTGGTATTGTCTCGTAAATATATGATTGCCGTGTCGTACTCGAAACCCCTGTTTTGTTGTTTCGAAGATACCATCTGTAAATTATTAATAAAATATCGATATTAATTAAATAAAAGTTAAAAAAATATGTGTTTCATATCTCAAGTCTGTAACCATTGAATAGTTTTGAGAAGATTTTGTATCGATTACCTATTGATTAATCTTAGAAGTAAGTAGATAAGGTAACTTTTTGTTCATTATAGTACATACAAAATATCTTAACAACTGCATCTATTTCAGTACGAAGTTCTAGGACCGGACGGCTTAAAACTCATTCGGTATCCAATGCACATAAGTAGGTATCTTATACTATAGAATTTTATACTTACTTTCTTATTATTTATGTTTTTTCACCGTTCAAACTTTAAACTTTCCCTGGACAAATATATCATAACCAAAATCAGCTATCGGAACAGCCGTTCTCTAGATTTATTTTATTTATTACTCTTTAATATAGATAAGATTTAGTGGGACAAACGTACAGATTTTTACAACTATAGACATTAAGAAACAACACCCTCTTTATTTTTTAGTAATAAAAAAAGACGTGTGGCACTCGGGGACTGCCGCGGTAAAGCTATTGTATAGCATGCCTTCAAGCCACACCTCCGAGCCCGTCGGAGTGGGGAGCGTGAGGTCTTTTCGTTACGGAATTTCTCGATTTGGTCCCCGCGCTCAAGGCCCGCGATAGAAGCTATGCAATAGCTTAAAAAAACATTTAAAATAAATTGATATAATTTGCGACGATTTTCATAAAATGCACTTTATGTGTTATTTATGGGTTATCTAAATTATAATAAATAATTAAGTTTGATTAGTTATATTAATATATTGATTAAAACAATTGAAAATGATTATGTTCATTGTTTCTCCTGATCACTGCACGAATGTCGCTGAGCATCCCGTACCGCGTTTGGAACAGCAACATCCATGGAATTCCCACCGAAAAACAATGTCTCGCGGCCGTTTTTCGCCACTATTTCCACTGCAAAGAAATATTTTAAACTTTTCCTTTGTAGGTATGCCAATTACCCTTGTATTTTCTTATAGCTTCATATTAGCTTTTAGGAATAAAGACAAGGTGTGTAGATATCAATGATTTATTTAAAACTTATGATTAAAATTTTATATTTACATAAAACAAAAATAAGTCTCCTAATAAAATTGTGTTTTGGTGTATAACATTTTCAATAATAGGTATTATAATTATTTTTTAAATGCCTAGAAAATTGCACAATTAACGAAAAAAAACAAACAGATACCTATAAAATTTGCCACAAAGTTTACATTTCTTTACACTTTATTTTAAAATTTATTTTAATGGCAAAACCAAAAGCGACACACAAGTCAAAATGATTTTGTAAAACTACTTGGCATGTATTTTTTATATTTTTAACTTACAGATAAGCAGAAGATATAGGTACCTACAAAAGTTGTTCAAATCGCTATTATTATTACTAATTATAACTAGAATTTCATACAACATTCCTATGGAAAGATCCATTATGATCCATTATGATGCACATTCAACTTCACTTCGAAATTAAAAAAAAAAAAAAACGTGTGGCACTCGGGGACTGCCGCGGTAAAGCTATTGCATAGCATGCCTTCAAGCCACACCTCCGCCCGTCGGAGTGGGGAGCGTGAGGTTTTTTCGTTACGGAATTTCTAGATTCGGTCCCCGCGCTCAAGGCCTGCGATAGAAGCTATGCAATAGCTTAAAAAAAATAGATGGAGCTATAATAAAAATGTGACATACGTATGACAATAGCCGGGATTGCAAAAGCAATTGCAGCGCTCGCGTTGTCAAATAAAATAAGCAGTAAATACAGAGCGAGCAGCCTCACGAAGCATTTTCCGCGCGAAGTATTTCGGTCAGTAAATTTATAAAGAATAGAAAAAATTCGATCACGTGGCGGCACTCGAACCCGCATCCTTTCACGCCAATCCGGGGCGGATGCGTGACCAACTCGGCCACCCGTGACCCGCCAGAGCGATCGAATTTATTCTATTCTTTCAGTTTTATGTGTCTAAGGGACTCACCGCGCGCCATCTATTGAGATGATTAACAACCATCTTAACCAATACGAAACACTTTTCAGTAAATACAATATTGTAACGATGGAACACGACCTTTAACGCGAGCGATACTAGTATTCTAGTAGTGATTATGTAATGCTCCCATCTTAACTATCTTTTTGTCGATCGTGATCAGCGACGCATTGCATCCTCTTATACGTCCCTTACAGCGCCATCTGCTTCTGTCATTATTGGAATAGTGCAATGAATAGCAATTCCCTCCAAAAACTAATACCTGACGGCCGTTCTTCTTCAATATTTCCACTGAAAAAGAATATTTTTTATCAATATATCATTACATAATATAGAGAAAGACTATATACCTAAAGACCATAGAAGTCTAAATAATAAGACACTAGAACTGCTATAATGTGTATAATAATTAGTGTGAAAATCACTGTCACCAAAATCAACATATTTCTACACAGTACACTTGATTTTAGTGAAAACCAACTTAAATAATAAATTCAGCCTTTAAATATGTATCCTAACGCACGATTTTACGGTTTATTTTAGAAAAACATCCCTAGGTACATGAGAGGTTTTGTTTTTTTTGCTCCAATACGAAAAAATTTGGCTTTTCAACAACAGAGGGCGTTAATTTTCAATAGATAACTTTGAACCTAAACACATACGAATTAGGTTGAAATTTTTGTTAAACGTATTAATAAGAATGGTCGACTATGACATTCATTGTTATTTAGATTTCTATGGTGACACTCGTAATACTTGTAAATATTCTATAATTTTAAGGAAAAACGGCATTATTTCTAACAAAAAATACTTAACGGTGAAATGTTGTGCCTTTATTAGTATAATTAGAACTTGTGGAAGTATTTCCGCAATGGGAAATGCTGAAACACACCATGTTTACCTACACACGCACGTATCGAGAGCAACTGAACAGCGACGAACTCACTGGTGACTTGGAAGTCACCTGAGTGGCGACAAAGTCACGCGCGCTTACGACTTCTAGTGTCTTTTTATTTAGATTTCTATGCTAAAGACTGACATGATGTGCAGAAATAATTGTTGTACTAAAAACGAATTATTATTAATCAATTTATATAATTTTTGTTTAAAAAGTACATTTAAAATATGCGACGATTTAAGTTTCACCATAAACTTAAATTCACGAAAACATGGAACAATTATTATTATTTGTTCCAAGTTGGTATGGGAATTAGGCCATTCGAAAATGAAACAAAAAGCATGTCTCAAAAAGTTGTATTATAAACAAATCAGATGTTATATTTATTATTCACAATATTATAAAAAATACTGTAAAACAAAACTGGAAGAAAAGAATGCAAGATTAGGCTAAAGGGTATATGTGGAACCATGTTATTTTACATTAATTAAAAATTATAAAACGTTTAAGTGCAGTTTACATAGGCGTGTTCGATTCGCCTCGCTCATCGCCTCGATATTCGCACGAATGTGTAAACGTAAGTACTTTTCCTCCAGAGCCCATCCACAAAAATTTCCACATTGTATACATATACATATCGTGCTTGTATGTTTTTACACATTCTAATAGGTTCTAGTAATAATGACAAGATGTGTAGATATGAATTTATTTTAAACTTATGATTACAATTTCATTTGTAAACAAAGTTATCGTAGCCCTCTAATTGTGTTTTGGTGTGTATTATTTTCAATAATATTATAATCATTTTTTAATAAACTTGTAATATTCAAAATTAACTAACAAAATCACAGCTTATTTATATTGCCACAAAGTTATCTGGACCGGTGACCGGTGGTCCGGATATATTTTTATATAATTTTAACTGACTGATAAGATAAGAGGAACATATACAAAAGTTGTTCAAATAGCTATTATTATATTATGTACTAATTATTAGACTTTCATACAACATTCCTATGAAAGATTCATTATGATGTAGGATTTGAATCACTTCGAAATTTATAAAAAAAAAAAAATGTGTGCGTGTACTAGTGTACACACGTAAGAAGTGAAACTTCTTTATGACCTTATTTTTCAAAAAATAATTTACTATATGCAACTTTACAGAAATACGTCGAATCATGCGTGGTAGGGATAAGAAAAAGATTGCGCGTAACGTTAAAATGTCACGCGTAACGAAAAAATGTTACAATAATTTTTTTTCCAACCCCGATAAAGAAGTTTCACTTCAAAAATAGTAGTACTAATAGTTACTTTATTTACTCCGTATTTTCTTTGACAACGCGAGCGATAATATCAGTGATAGTACATTCTAGTGATTATGTAATGATCCTATCTTAACTATCATTTTGTCGATCGTGATCAGCGACGCACTGCATCCTCTCATACGTCTCTTACAGCGCCATCTGCTTCTGCCATTATTGGAATAATGCAATGAATAACAATTCCCTCCAAAAACCAATATCTGACGGCCGTTCGTCTCCAATATTTCCACTGAAAAAGAATATTTTTATCAATATATCATTACATAATATAGAGAAAGACTATATACCTAAAGACCATAGAAATCTAAATAATAAGACACTAGAACTGCTATAATTCACAATGTCACGATCCCATTCCCGTACTTACCTAATTAGTATGAAAATCATTGTTACCAAAATCAACATATTTAAACCTATAGTACGTGCAGAAATAATTGTTTTATTAAAAACGAATTATTATTTATTATTATTCAATTTATTAACTTTTGTTTTAAAAGTACATTTAAAATATGCGACGAGTTAAGTTTCACCATAAACTTAAATTCACGAAAACATGGAACAAATAGGTATTATTATTCGTTCCATGTTTAAGTTTTTAGTTTTTACCTTTCATTATTAAGTTTTTTTCTTTATTCAGTAAAATTAATGGGATAAAACGTTGGTATGGGAATAAGGCCATTCGAAAATGAAACAAAAAGCATGTCTCAAAAACTTGTATTATAAACAATTCCGATGTTTTATTTATCATTTACAATATTATAAAAAATACTTAAAAACAAAACTTGAAGAAAATAATGCAAGATTAGGCTAAGTATGTGGAACCATGTCACTTTACATTTATTAAAAATTATAAAACGTTTAAGTGCAGTTTACATATGCGTGTTCGTTATTCGCTTCGCTTATCGAGTCGCATTACGCACGAATGTGTAAACACACCATTACAATGTTGACAAGGTTGTCACATAGTTTCTCTTTTTTTTCAGTCAGTGATTGTGTATTCCTCTCACTTTAAGTATCATTTCGTTGCTCGTAATGAGTGACGCGTTACAGCCCTTCATACGTTGCCTGCAGCGCCATCTTTGCTTTTCACCGTATTTGTAATGTAAGCCAAAGCGATTATTTTGATATTGCAACTCTAGATGACCTTTATCCGATTCTAATATGAAATAATCTGAAAAATATAACGTTATTTTGTTAGTTTAGTACTTTTTAAAGAAAATCATGTTAATTAAACCACTTAAAGCTAAAGAAATACATTAATAGCATAACAATGAGTTTTAAACAAATATAGGAAAGGCAAGGTTAAAAAATTTACTAGGACAAAAAGAAATATTTATTAAGGAATTATAATATTATTAAAAAGACATATTGTAATCACACGAATATCAATTTTTATTCTATAAAAAATAGCGTTCTTAAAGTTAAAAATTCTGCCAGAACTAATTCTAAAATAACAAATATCCATCAAGTATTCTACTTTCTAAAGCAACCTAATCAATTTTTCAATACAATTAATTCCTTGAAAATGTGTTTTAGAGGCAATTATATTAAATGTTTAGAAAGAAATGTGTAACCTACCATAATAAACAAATTCAAACTTAAAGTTCTATAATATATTTGTACTCGTTCATTAAATACATTAAACATTAATGATATTAAAAATACCAATAGGATAATACATGAAATTAAATTTAACACACTTAATCAAAATGTAACTTTACCATTATTGCCTATTTCAACTTGTGGTTCAACCACAAATATCTTAGGTAAATAGAATCTAAATTAATATTAATTTTTTATCAACGTTTTCCGTCCATTTTTTACAGTACGGAAATGTATGATGGAACGTTCGAGCGCAGCGCCACTGTCGCAGCGACAGTGGCGCCGCGTCAGTGTCGCGCGGCCGTAGCGGCCGTGCAATGCTCGCGCAAGCACTGTCGCGTGGCAGGCTGCGAAAGCACGTTGTTTTTAGGTTATTATCGAGTTATTTTCGAGAGAATATCTAAAAAATGGACGTTAGTAACATATTTACGGATGAGCAAGACGAGGCACTAATAAATTTAGTGTCTCAACATGCAATTTTGTACGATTTAAGTGA
>CAJQZM010037033.1:0-23306 GCA_907164665.1 Colias nastes | reverse complement strand
TAGCTACGCCACTGTTTCTCTGTATAGTACGTAGTATACGTATTATACACGTGTTGCGTTCAATAGAATCCTTATTATAATAAATTGTAATATTTGGTATTATGGCAAAAATGTTTTTGTCGGTTTGTCTTTCTTTCAGGTGGCACTGGAGATAATATTTTATGGAATGTATGTGGGCATAGTTACGCAAGAGTATCTAGGCTTCTTTTGCCCGCAGTGAAACATCTCATTCCCATGATGCGACGAATGCGGTTTTAACCAAATCTATTTTGTTCATTAAATTAATATTTTTGTTATATTTTTTGATGCTATATTTCTACGAATTTTTGCACGCGTTCGAAAAGTAAAACATTATCCACCTGAAGACACAAATACAAAAACCATTTGAATAGCCCTATACGTCTTTCTTCATCCGTCCTTTCGATAAGAGGCCAGACACTCTGTTCGTCTTACCCAAACAAAATATTTCCCAAAGTCGATTTTGCACGTCAAATACAGGATAAATAAACACACAAATTCGACCTACAATATTAAATTAACGTAACATATATTATCTATTTTGTGACGTAATTAATATCAACGCACAATTTGCATACGCATGACGCGACGGTGAAATTTGGTGTTCTTTGGATTAGGCGCAAGGCGTGTAAAAAATCTATCGAGGCACCATTAGTCATCCAGCAGTTTGAATAACGGTAGGTTATTCGGGTCAAGTACTCGGAAAGCAGTGAACTTGCATCGTTTGGGCTACACTTACTCATCAACGTCACTCAGTAACTGCGATTTTATAAGGCTGCTGTTATAATACAGCGGTTAGCGGAAGACAGCGGTTGCAAGCGTTAATAGCGCAATTTATAGCGATTTAAATTTTAATATACATAGGTACTAAATATACTCCATTCTCGTATGTTGTAGAATATGTTAAAAATTAAGTTGATTTTTTCCTGATTGCTAGTAATATCAAATCAAATTTCAGTAATATTTGTTGATATCACCGATACACAAGCGAATAAAATTAGGTACACATTAATATAGTATTAAGAGCAGTATGTAATTACTGTATAATTGGATTTTATAGGTGTCAACTAATGTGCTGACTAGCAAATATAGCTATTTATGCTGGTTTATTCTCTTATTAAAATGTCGCTAATTATTATCAGCAGCAGTGATTATCGACAGATAAATTATGCTTCACTTTAACCTATACCTTAAGGCGTGAATCGGGTAGAATTCCCTTTTAATACCGAAAATTAACTCTAGTTATAACCGTTTTTCTTCTTAGATTCTTAATGTACATATCTAAAAAAAATGTATATTAAAGTTTCAAATATGATAAAGGGCATGGTTGTTTTAATTTGTTTATTTTACAATCAGGTTTTTTGGAAAAAAATCATGAACTGAGGTCGATTTTTGGACTTTAAACCAAAACGCTAAGTCAATATAACGTCAATTATTGTAGTGTTTTTACAGTGTGTTTATGAAATTGAAACACAGGGCATGGTTGTTTTAAATTTTGATTCCATATCCAAATATCTTTTTAAATAATTTTTATACGTACTTTTACTACGGTAGATTCGCGCCGGTCCCCCGATCTCGCCTTGTAAATCGTCGCCAAGGTCGCTAGCCCCTATTAACGCCTTAAACCAAAATCGAGAGTCAATGAAAGCAGGGCGGACGTCAATAGAACAATAAAGTTACCTCAGATTCTGACGCTGCCGTCATTACATTTATATGGAACCAGGAAAACCATTGTATTACTGTGTCATGAAAATGGAAGATTTGCAGGATGCTTATTATAATGCACAATAGAATAACGTATATAAATTCTGGTAATTCATACTTCCACTGGCCTGTTTTGAGTTACAACTTATGAATTATGATGAAATATTTAATATGTACAATATTTCAATTCGAAATAAAGGCTGATTGACTTGTCATA
Source organism: Colias nastes (assembly GCA_907164665.1). NCBI lineage: Eukaryota > Metazoa > Arthropoda > Insecta > Lepidoptera > Pieridae > Colias > Colias nastes. Next base: position 21,367 of record CAJQZM010037033.1, on the reverse strand, counting down.
TGTGATGAAATGAGGCTATAAGAAAAGCGATTAATTCAATTATAGAACACAAAGAAATTAATTGTGTCTACCTGTGTTTGGTAGAGTTGACATAGAAATCTGAAGTGCACTAGTCTTCTGAGCTACGACTAGCTTTTTATGGTGAAATATATGAAATGAATTGATGCGGATGCCTTGAGAAATCTGATCTGTTTTTATAAATACAAAATTCGAAGGATATGAAATTAATAGATATATTAAATTACTGCTTTAATCATAAGTGATATTAATAGACAAAACATAAGCTATTTTCGCGTGAATCTATGTAATGTTATACACGTACCTTTATAGAAGAAAAGCTTTTTTCTTAGCCGCAAGCCAGCCAGACACGTGGTTATACTCGTTCGACGCACCATACCTTTCGCGATAATAGGCTTAAAGAATTCCGCTTACTCGCCACATTACTAACAAGCCGAAGCAAGTGATTACCATCCTATTTTGGTGTCATCACCATACATGTACATTGCAATGATGAAATGTTATTGTTTAGCAAGGTCTACCTGTTTTACCTAACACAGACTTCTCCAATACTTCCATGTTATTTCTGACGTTTCAATAATCAATAGCATCGTGTTCGATGTGAGAAATAGTGGTAATCAATCATTGAGTAAATATCAAGGTATATATGATGATTGGAGTATTAACTCTACGTACACTTGGATGTCTCCTGCTTCTGTTAAATTGAGTCATATTACTTATATAAGGCGTTTTTACTTTAATCGTGTTTTTATTTCAATGTAACATGTTTACCAATGTAATGAAAAAACAGACAAACGGACAGACAGCAGTCTCAGTAATAGGGTCTCGTTTTTCCTTTTACGGAACCCTAAAAGATACAAGGAAAATATTTTGTATTTCAAATTTACTTTTCACAAAAAACTAACAGCATCCCAAAAACCATCATTACCTGTTTGAAAATTTAGCAAACGGTTAATAACTGAATAAGTAATTATTACAATTTGTATGCATAAAGCCTTTGTTATGTGAGTAATGCATATGATAATATATCTCAAATATTTATTTTGGTCATTACAATGTGTACCTACTGTAATTATGTCAGGTGTGAATAAGAGCACGTTACAATCACTTACAATGTAAAAAAAATATTAATAAAAATTGTTATCAAACTTTGACTTTTAATTAATTCAATTAACAGCCTTTGTTTTTGAAACTTCTTGATATATCATCGTCGAGATTCTGTAAACGTGTTATAAATCACAAGATAAGATTTAAAATTAATTGCTAACAGAAAAGTTTTGAAAAAAACCAATCATTCATTTTGTTTTAATAATGTGTTTCTCTTAATTCGCCTGTTGGTTTGTTTCAGTGTACCTACACTTCATTCATTATTTATTAGAAGAATTTAGCAGAATTAATTTAGGTGCAATGGTAGAGCACGTGGATGGTCCACGGGTCATAATATAAAATAACTGCCGAAAAAATTGGCCAGTGGACAAATATCATTTGTGCCGTAGATCTTTTGACAATGAAATTATAAAATATTATATGCTTATATAGAACAAACAGTGCGGACAGGATGCTATTGAAAATGTCGTGTCTCTATGACTCAAGTATTCAATTTTTTTCTCAAACACCTTCGCGGTTTCTGATGATTTACCCGAGTTATTGATGAATCACATAATTATGTATAATATTCATTACTACGCTAATCGTTCAGTTTTGCAAGATAATCAATACGTTATAAGAAGTTTGATTAAATTTTCAAGAATTATGAATGTAGGTCGTGTTATCTAACAGCATTGTGGCGGCTTTATACTTCCAAAATTATTTGTCATATTATTTTAGGAAATTATATTTCCGGTCAGAAATTATTTTTTTGTTCTATGGCTAACGTCAAATAAATAAATGATTCATTGATTATGATTATAAAAGTGTTAGTATAAATTACATTACTTTATTAACGAGGGAAAAAAAGGGATTGAATGAATTAAAAAAATGTATTATATGTTTTATGTAAATATGTTTTCTTAAATTTCGCAGCCACATGAGAATACTGAATACAGCAATATTGCCAGGGTCTCGTTTGCAGTATTACAGAATAATAAATAAAATATTAATAAAAATGAAGAAGTTACAAATAGCAAATCTATTGCTTATCTCTTTGCAGCTCTACATAAGATATTTCAAAAGTGTGTTTAACTCCATATAAAAATATCTACGAACTTGAGATACAAAGATAGTAGAGAATACCTAATAGTAGAGAATTAATTCTCTACTATCTAAATTACAATGGAATCAATGAACAAAGAAAAATAAATAACTAGAAAAGTATCACAACATTAGCAATAATCCAACATCAGTTTCTAAACCAGTTCATAAACTTTGATGTCCAATACTTAAGATCGTATGTGGATAACACCAACATATCATACATAAACGCTTTAACACAATAAATCAGCTGGGAATATAAATCCTCGCAGTTTTATAGACTAAAGCTCTATTTAAACTGTGTGATGTTAACTTCTATAATCTGTGCGAAGTCTAGACAGCGCTTTGGGGATCTCTTGTAGACTCAATTTGGCTCTGGAGTAGCTTTGCAAGAAGCAGAGTTGAAGTTGTCAAATATTTGTATTTTGTTATACCCAAACCCCTTGCTAGGTACTTTTGAATTCAATAATAATGGACTGAAAGTAGTTGGAATAAAAACTCCACTTTATTAAATTGAATAATAATGCGATGAAGGGATGCTGGAATGGAAGCTATTTTGTTTAATATGAGTGAAATAAATGTTTCTAGTTATCATGTATTTTTTTTCTGTATACTCATATTCTGAATATCATTTAAATTAAGGAATGCGGAAGTGTTAATTTATCTTCATAAATGTTAGTTCAAAATGCAATTGTAGAGCAATTAAAACTCGAAATGGATAGAAACTTGATCAATGCGATTTACCTTTAGCCTAATTAAAGCCTTTCTCAATTTTGTGGTACGCTAATTGTTCACGAGAACAGTCGACTAATATCTTGCCCATAAATTAGAACATACAAAGACCATACAGAACCAGCGGGCCCTAAACAAAGGCCTAAACTGAAAGAAATTTTAATCAAACAAAATTGCTTCTTGTACGCACTTTATTGTGCGTCTACAATAATAACCCACAAAGCGCCACTCACACACGCGCGGCGCGAGGCGCGTATGTGACGCACACGTAAAAGCGCATGCACTAAAGTTCACTGTAGCGGGTAGCCCGTACCGTTCACCCGAGTCCCGAAGCCCCGAAGTTGAATTTAGTATAGAGTCGCGTGTAGCCGCGTCGCCCGCGTACAGAGCGTAACGCTCATGGACACTTATTTACGAAACATATTTATGACTGAACACGGTGTTTTGACTGAATATTGCAGTGTATGTACGCGGATCTTCTTAACATTATTGTTTAACTAAAACTAGTCTTAATTTTCGACAATTGTTTTATTCGTAGTGTAATCTGAAAAGTTTTATAGAGCAGTGCTTTCAGTGTTGGTCGTATGTGTTGTCTCTTTCCTTTGTGTGGGATGAAAGGGAAAGGAAGCTCGCAAAGCACAGGGTGCGTTGTTTTGTTTCCGTGGTTTTCTTTGCTTCAATTTTGTAGAGCGAATTGAGAAAATGTAAGTAGAGTTTTTGATAGTATATTTAAAAGCTATTCGTAGACTGCCTTCATATATTTTTTATAATATGCATTAACATACAATGTTTATCAATAGTCACGTAAAACAGCCGGGCCGGAAGTGTACTACAATGAATTACTTCACGTTATATTATATTCTATTATTTACATAAAGTCAAGTCTTAAATTGATGACACTTGATATGCACAAATATCAATAAATAGTAACTTTATCAAAACGTAACATTTAAATACAAATAAAGCATAATTTATTTACTTATTATCTTTAATATGATTTATTCGTAGATTACTCCCGGTCTTGTGGATGGTGTAATTAAATCATTTCTGTTTATAAATAGTCGCACTTAGTCCAAGTTTGCTTTTAACTTGTGCCAAGTGAGCGCCTTCTTCGCGACTGTTTCGATTTATTTGAAATCGTTACTCATACGAGACTGAGAATAGCAAATGTAAACAATTCTAGTGTTTTTATTTGTAAGTCTACACGTTTTGTTCTATTTATCGTAGAAGTATTTTAACGAATAAACCTTTGGTGTTATTGAAAAATGTCAGACATGGTTTAAAATACATTTTTGATATGGGATGCGTATTCCTTTTTTCTTTTGCAATTTATTTTTAAAGCTTACCGTTCGTGTTTTTAAAACAAACCCAAAACAGGCTTTGTTTATTTGGAAATACAGCTAGTTGAGTTAAAGTTTGTTTTATTATTGTTTTGATATTTTTATCTCTATCGCATTCTCTTGTATTTATTTATTTATTTATTGTAGCACGAGCACGACGATCGTAATCAGTTTATCACCTAAAGCAGTTATTAAATATTATATACCTAGTTAAAGTACTGTATATTTAATGTCTATATAAATAATCTATAACCAATTGTCTTCCCCTTGCTCAATAAAGTTGGTTCCCCGTTGTTAATTTTTTCCCTCGCAGTATTAAAAAAACGATGAAAGTAATCTTGGTTTATAGAATGAGTGGATTTTTTATCGTTTGTAATATTTTAGCGATTCATTTAAAATTATTTAAAGAACTTTTTCATTATAAAAGTAGCAAAAAATTTGGTTTCTATCAACTAAATATATAGAGCTTTTCGTCCAATATATATGAAGATTAAGAAAAAATATGTTAAACATAAAATTTACTTGTAAATGTTAGTCGTGGAAGAATCATGTTTGGTGTTTCGATTAAATTGTTTTATTATAACATAAATAATATCGCGAATCTCTTAAGTAACGGACCCATAAATAACATAAAACGTTTACATCATTGTTCCTCCTTATACATAAAGATTTATGTGAATTTGCTCTCCAAGTGTTATCAGTATAACATTACTTTACGAATAATATCATAAGTTGATATACGGATGTGTTTAATGTCACTCATAATTTTAAAGAAAGAATTTATTAAGCAATACACTCATACAATGTTGTAAACACTACTTACATATTTAAAGTTCGTATTTAGGTTTGTCGATATTGTTGTTTACAGCAAATAATATAACTAAACTTGTATTATAATAGTCGTATCGAAACCTATAGTTATATTAGACCTGTCAGCTAAATTATAGAGCGTAAGACGATTAAAAGAATTTGCTGCGACTATAGGGGTAATATTATATTAATGTTAGTTAAACATAGGTAAAACGATTCTAATAACTATATCAACAAAAAGGGGGCACTAAAAGGTTAAACTGTATGTGAAATAACATTGATATGTCACCAAATACGAATTGATATGTCGCCAAATTCTAAACTATAAAAAGACTTGCAAACTTGCAAACAAAGTTTTTTTATATTAAAGCAAATGAAAATAATATTATTTTTTGTTGCAGACTATCGCTTCGATATCTTGTGCACACAAGAATATTATAAGTGCCTACAAACAAGGGCGCCGCCCACGTAGCTCGATAACGCAGCATCCCGTCCACAGAGAAATTAATCTGGAACACGGTAACAGGAAACGAGCCGATAAAGTGCTGTACTACTGCAATACGGATAAAACAGTCGGTCTTTAAAACCGACGACAAAAATGCTAAGATAATACTTATTTTTTAAGTAACGAAATGGACACGACAAAACGTACACAAAAATTCGAAAGCTACATACGTACGCATTGATAAATCTAATTTGCATAAGGTATCGATATAAAAATGACGAAATATCATTCCAACGAAATCGAAGGATCGACTGATTTAGATAGATGTAGAATACCAAATATGGTTCAATACGAAGGCAAGGAGGAGCTCGAGAAGCGATGTTCTTTAGTGTGTAGATGGTATAAAGAGAAAGACGAATACGGTAAAAGATCGATTATCACGAGGGTACGAATGGACGTATATAGTGTATCAAAGCGAGCCGCCGATTTGAAATTTAAATGTGCGCGGGGTCGCGAGTGTGTAAAGTTTAGGACAATGGGTGTGCAGGTGCGAGGCTTGGCCGTGATCGGACTCGTGTTAATGTTAGTTGCGACAACCCTGGCAGCGCCGGCGAGGAGTCGCCCGGGACGGAGTACACACATCGAAAGGAACACGGTAAGTTTTACACATCATATAAAATGTAGATACAATAAAACCCCAATATTTAATGACTCACATTGTATTTATCTATTAAACGAATCGGTAAAAAACCGATATAAACGAATTATTGTAATAAACTAAAAGGAAAATATTAATTGAATTTAATATTTATTTTTTAGCGCAGTGATATTATGTATCATTGACCTTTTATTTATGCAGAAAAATATAGTTAGTTGTTATCTGTGCTACTACGACAGTTGTGGTTTTTTAACAGGATAATTGTTTGAAAATCTTTTATTTAAAAATAATATATTTTGAATTCATTTGGCCTCAATTTATTAAAATCAGGAGGAAAGTAACAGCTTTTATATAACTCTAGTGAAGCGAAATATAGTCACCTACTACGACTGAGTTATATCGTACATTCGTATGTACTTAAGTTGCATACAAAACAGTTCCCTAACATCCTGACGGCAAAGATTGTTGTCTCGTCTGGCTCCTGCCGGAAACTGGCATATATTAAGAGCTTATTGTTCGGTCCAATCCTTATCTTTTTACAACCTCTCTTGCTTGATATTAAAAGTTTATTCTCTTATATATTCCTTTTATAAACGTCTAGCCAACATTGTAGAGAATATTGAGAATTTAATACAATTTATGACAATCTTAACATAATATAATATATTTTAGTCTTATAACGTTGTAACTCATAGGTTGTGTTACTTACAATGAAAAAACTGAGATAAAAGCTATGCAATAGCTTAAAAATATAATATATACGTCTCTATACTTCTCTTGTATATTTGACAAAAATTCTAATAAATTATAAAAGGATTTATAATAAACTTTTCGAAGCTTTAATTAAACAAGTTTACCACGTACATTTCTCAGATTCAACCGATCACGAGTCGTTCATGCATTGACGGATTTTAGCGATTTAGGAGCTATTTACTGTAAGTGAGTAATATGGGAACAAAAAGTTGGCGTGTCGTATTAGATTACTGGCAGTGACGGACGGACCGCTTCTTAGATTAATGGGCTAAGTGACGAGTGGGAGGTCTAATACGTCGCTGGGAAGACATCCTCGACCATTTATTTCGCTGTAGGTAAACTGCGAAAATCCGGCAAATTTTAAACGTCATTTATGGATTTGGAATTGATTTGAGAAGGAAAATAAAGACATACCTATACCTAATAATATATCTAATTATTATTTCACTCTCATTGGTATGTGACGTACCTAATTAGTAGATACATATTTACAAATATAAGAAATAAGAGGGCATTCAACGGATGGCAGATTAAAACAAATCTATTTAATGATGGCACGTATAATGTGAAGCAATATGAAATCTAATCATGTTTATCTCGTTTTATCTTATCTATTCGAAATAATCCTTACATTACAAACGGTTTAGAAACAGTCGTGACGCGAAAAGGTAATTTCGCAAACTTAATTAACTCTAATAGTTCTGAGCGTATTATAACGTAAACTTAAAACGTTGAAAACTTTTAAAATCTCATTTTGTATAATGTATCAGTTCGATAAATGATACGAGGGGTCGAGATAATTTAAATCATAGTTGAACCAATTTTAATTACAGTTTAAACACGCCGCGCCGTGACCGCGATGGTTAGCAGCTTCCTGCGCCGACGCAATTAGGTCGAGTTTGTTTTAAAATTATGTAGTTATGTGAATGATAACTGGACCATCGCGATGTTTTACTGCAATCGTTCATTGCTGTAATTTATATAAACGCTGTTAAACCGCGAGTAGTAAATGTCGATAAAATTTTACGTGCTAACTGCTGAAATAAAATTGAGGGGACCTCCCAGTGGATCTGTGGAAATTGTAATTTGTATTTTTACGTACCAATGACGTGGGCAAGAGGATAAAAAAGCAATTCCAAATGTTGCAGAAATGGTTGTAAACGAATCTTCTTATGTTAATGTTAATAATCTATTCAATGATGAAGAAAAATCAAAATCAATATATAATGTAAATGAGATAGGTATGTAAGCAACCTTCAAACTTGATAATATAAAGTTTATATTTTATTAACAAAGATGTAAAAACGTTACGATATACAACGAATCAACATTTTAATACATACACAGGGGTTCATTTTAACCATATATAAGGGGTTCATAAATTCATATAACCATAAAATCAAAAAATGAATATAAAAAAACTTTCTTCAAATTGTTCTATGTTGCATTCAATTGTAGTAACCGTGAATTACCCCAGAGTATTCGAAATACGTTTTTACTTTTTATATAAAGCACGACCGAGTATTACAGGTGTGCAATCATTCTATATTTACGCTCGAAACTGGAATTTATTTGCAGCGTAGGTGTTGTTCAAGTATTGCTCTCTTTCAAGATTTCACTTTCATTGGAATCGGAATTGGAATTCTAAAATACGTGTCTGGATTCTGGAACCCTTCTGTCGAATATACTTTAACATGTTTAGAATTGCCTTTCAGATGTAGACAACGTTGTTTAAAGAAAATTTAATTTAAATAAATTATCCGCGTTTACTTCGCGCCGTTCCTTAAACTACGGTCAATGATTTGTTTGCTTTAGTTTCTTTGTAGTGGAATAATGGAGTTTCGTTTGGCACTCAACCTTTTTTTTCTTTTTTATTCCATACAATTTCTTCGCGACAATAGCATCATTTATGTAATAAAGTCTTGTATAGACACCGGCATATCTACGTCAGCTTGTAGTTTATCTGTGCTGTATTACTGGTACAATAATTGGTTCATTACGACATAGCTGAGGAAACGTGGTAGAACGATTTGTCATAATCTAGTGCAATAATGTCCAGCAGCTGCATATTTTGTATGTTTTCTAGTCTTTTGTTCACAGCTCAATTGTTCTGATAAATTTGAACAAAGCGTTCTAAATCCAGAACGTAGGTTTGTTCCTATTACATACGTTTGTTTTATACATGTATGTACATATTTTTTGGTCGGGAATACATACTAAAAATAAAAAATGTTGTGTGGTTTTATGAAACCACGGTAAAAGTGAAACTGTTCGAACGGTTCCGAACACTGCTTTGTGTAGCGCATGTCGCGTGTCGGTCGGCTGCCGAGTAGGTATACCTACTCGGCAGCCGCGATACACGCGACATGCGCTACACAGACCAAAAAGTTTGAGACGATGTAATAAAAGTTTCACTTTAAAAGGAATAGCGTAGCTTTTAGTATCAATTGTACAATTGCGTACAAGGGATGAAAGGTTTAATGATACGAGCCGCTAAAATACGAAGTTCAAATTGTTTGGCCTCTTTTATGTTGATTAATACTCAGGTTTGTGGAGTTCTATCTAATCCTTGTAGTATTCTTTTCTTTGTACCATATTCATATAATACATAAGCCTGTTTGCTTACGTATAAAATACTTCACATTTGGAGTTGCATCCCATATCCCGAATTAAATTTATTGGGGCAATACACAAAACATATACCTATATTTAGTAAGCTAAGGGCATACATATATTTAAGAAGGTAGTTAGGAGGAACTTAAATGTCTAGTTGTAATATTATTCCCGTAGATACTAGAGCTGCCATTTATAATCAAAGTAATAATACTCTAATATTGACCTTTTTGAGCACTACCCAATTAATTTATAACAAGCAATAACAATTATGAATGAAGTGATTTTAATTGAAAGGACACTCTTTAATGGAACATTAATTGAACTAGAAAGTGCTTGCTTCAACCTTCCTCTAAAGAACAAATCATTACATATTACAATTCTTATTATTTAAAGATATGGACTATGGTTATGGTTTTAATTGATAATAATAAATCCTAATGCAGAACATATTGTTATTTATTATCGAATTCTGTGAAAACAATATTTACAATGTGAAATCTAATTACATACATAACTGGATTATGACTTCAGATAATATTATTATTTGAACCTTAATTATTGAAAAATATATCGTGAGTTAATACGATAAAACCAACGTTGTACGTGCAAAAAATAATTTGAAATAAATATGATTTCTATCTCGCAAGAATTATGTGAGGCCATTTATATAAATAATACTTGACAATAAATTGTATATAATTGTCATGTGAGATATATAAAAAGGGTATGATCTAGATGTTAGTTTAACCTTGTTAATTGTAAAAATATTGCAAGCAAATGTTATGGAGTCAGCACTCCAGAGCATATCTACAACAAATATTACGTAAGTTGTCTTATCTCTACAAGTGTGAATGGCCATACTGTTCCATTGTACGAGTAGATTATAAATTATAATTAATGGTAAAGTTAATCCGTTATTAACTCCGTTTATTTATGTTCTTTAAAAAAAAATTAACGACTTTTACACAAATATTCTTATAAATTTGCTCTTATATATAACATTTCACGTGTTGGAAGTCGGAACGAACCCTTTTTTCACTTTTATTAACATTTATTATGTTTTTAAAAAGGCAAAATGACTTTTAAATTAACATGAATTTTATTGCATAATATTCGCTAACACGCATTTATTAAATTGGAAACTATGCTCTACATTAAAAAATCATGAATTAAAAATATATGAAAGGCTCAGATTTCTCAACAAACTTAAAATTGTTTATATATAATAATACTGCAATGGTGGTCCAATCATAATATTATATATGGATTTGTTTGTGTTATGATAAAAATGCAATATACGTAATTACGTCGAAGAGTGCAATACATGTAAATGTCAATCGTCGTAGTACATCCAATAGTTAAAATTAAACTGTTTACAAACTTTTATTTTTGATGAAAGTAATAATATGTAAATTAAAACCTGTAAAAAGAGATTTCGCCCAACGTGGGGCTCGAACCCACGACCCTGAGATTAAGAGTCTCATGCTCTACCGACTGAGCTAGCCGGGCTGTAAAATGTTGTTGAAAATAAGCTAATATATTTTATTTCACTTTTACAAAAATATATTTTACCTTCCATTTTATTTATTTGTATTCCCATTTCGATAATCTCTTTTCATTTAAACTCGTTCGTGGAATAAAATTTTTGTACAGTAATGACGTTGACAAAAAATAATAAAACATTGCAAAAATGTTATTCGTGCTACAGTAGGTACTGGGTCATCGTCATTGACCCAAATTCAAATCATTATTACAACTATCCGAGAGCTCTCTGTGCGTACAACCCACTATTCTTTTTGTCATTTTTATTAAACAAAATACATTCGGATTTATCGCAATTAAATGTCAGGTTAATTAAAGGCTAGATTTATTTGAGAGTTTAACATAATTCTTGTCATTGTCATTTGCATGCAAAAATAAAATCTAGTCTGTAAATATTTCTCGCGATGTTTTCAAATAAAAATAGAGTCGTGTAAGAATGTCTTCAGAGGTCACCTGCATTAATTTTATAAATACATTCATATACCGCGTACCGATAAGCCAAATAAAAGAAAATACAAAATTGAAGTGCCCTCACCATCTCCTACACTACACAGTATGAAGTTTAAACAGGCTGAACGTTAATAACTAGAATTTGCATTTCCAAATTGGCGCGAGTCGAGTGTGCATTAATTTGTATTTTGTACCTGGAGCGTCAGTCATTAAGAGACGAGTGACGCACAAGTGGCTTTGGACGTGTTTCAATCATTTAAGTTATTGTTCGTGTAGCCATGAGTTTGCCACAGGGAATAAACTGCACAATTGGATCATTCGCATAGGACCATTTTGAATATGCAAATGCTAAGTTAGTTCGCGGCGGGTTCGAAAGTACGTTTTTCAACGCTCAGTGCACAATTTTCGCGATAGTATGCTTTGGTAAAAGTGCTTTGTGTATTTTTTATCATGTGACATCATAATAAATGACTTCAGATGAATCATATTATATATACTCACCTTTTATCGGAAATGCAATGATCGTCATTGTAAAATATTTAACTGAAACATTGTAGAGTTTCTCTATGATTCTTATCTTTTTTATATTTAACTAGGTTTCCGCCCGCGGCTTCGCCCGCGCAGTCAAAGAAAAACCCGCATAGTTCCCGTTCCCGTGGGATTTCCGGTATTGCGTCATTTTCCCGGGATAAAAAGTAGCCTATGTCCTTTCTCGGGTATCAAAATATCTCCATACCAAATTTCATGAAAATTGGTTCAGTAGTTTAGGCGTGATTGAGTAACAGACAGACAGACAGAGTTACTTTCGCATTTATAATATTAGTATGGATTCCATAATACAATAAATACTTAATCCGTATTCATAGGTAGTAATTGCAGTTGAAACTAAACAGTTCCACGAAAAGACGTTCATATTTTTCATCGAATTTCAGTGACCTAAAATTTGTTGTTATTAATGATTGTTTGTCAAGTGCAGATTGCAGACGTTGATAACGAACGTTGTTCCTTGAAATTTACTCATTATACTTACATATTATGTAGGAACAAATATAAACTTGTTATATTAACGTCTGTGTAATTAACTCATTTAATTGGATTAACATTTCGTGTATATCTTTTCTTTATTCAGCAGAACATAACACGTTAGTATCCTATTTAAGAATAGGTTTAATCTCTTTGGTTACGTGTTTTTGAATCTCCTGCTTTTCGGACAAGTGCACAATGCATTTCATTATCGTATTATTATAAATATACAGGGAAGTTAATCATAATAATTCCTGCTAATATATTTATAGTGTCCGATGCAATTCAAGTCATCTTCAGACCGGAAAACGTATGGTGGTTAAATATAACACAGACAGTTCAGCATAAAAGCATATTGTGTATGCGTTGATTAGTTCCATCTACTTTTTGTTTTTTTTAAACGTCTACAATTGTCGCAAGGTTTTTATAATGATTCGCATATAGTAACATGGTTTTTTACATTCTGTTTCTAAATTGAATTTTGTGCCACGTCCATTGTAGTGTTGCAATACATCATCTTAAAGTACATACTTAATTTTAAAACAGTTACAGAATGGAAAAGCTGTTTCCACATTTTAAATTAAATAATTAAATTTCATATCCAACATATTAAAATAAAACATTATTATGTCACTAATGACATAATTGTAAGAGCCCATTGTATCGCCAATAAGAAGTGAAAGTGTAAAAATACAGTAAAAAGCTGCGCCAAAATTGTTGTCTGGATCGAAATCGCGACTTGAATTCTTAATGATAACACAAAGTAAAACACAATAAAATAATTTAGTTCAATTCGTTACAAATTATTGTATGTATAATTAATAATATTTTATATTCATATCACGTTTAGTGAGGGCACGTGCGGGCCGGACGGAATTCGGAACGACGTTCCGGTGACTCAGGCAAATATCCTGTCTAATACATTTCTTTATAACACAAACAATAGATTTGAAGAAGAAGAATAGGCGAAGCTAAAAATGCATTATGAGTAACTCATGCATTCTCATAAATGCAGTGCCCTCTGCCGTTGTTACTGATTTAGGAAGTAGTTAAAATTATATTACGGAAGATTTTTGTTTTAATAATTCATCGTTCTGCCTATTTTACTGTCTTTTTTTTTTAAATAACATAAGTGACTTCTGATTTAAATCAAATGCAATATCATAAAGGTAAAACTCTTTAGATTATCTTTAAATAACTTTGAGTAGAGTCATTAAAATTGCGAACAAATGGCTTAATCTTGTAGTTAGACTTATTTCATTTAACGACTATTCGCAACAATTTTGGCTTAAAAATACATAAAACGAGTCGTGCATTTATGACGCATTTATGGATGAATAAAGTAATTTAAAAGTTCAAGCACTTTTATTAGGGCTAATAAAAGTGAGAACAAATTACGAAGTCGCGTGACACCTGCCGATACGTCATAAAGACTAAAAAAAAACATAGTTTAATTATTACTTGTAGACCACCTTCTTACACTAACTGTAACGACCGCTTAATTTTATTTTAAATAGTAACATATTAAATATTTATTATATTTCCTTCTAAAGAGATAGAGCCACGCAAAATATGCGGTATTTAAATTCTAAAATTATATTATTTGGACATTCTTTATTTGCTATGCTTTTAAAAATGACAGAGCTTTAAAATCATTTTATATACCTATAACCGACAATATGTTCTTTATGTTCGATTTGCTTTGGAATACTTGTTTTTCTTGCATGTTACCAAATAAAGCCATGGTCATTACTATGTCTGCACGCGTTCGTTAGGCTTCGCTAGAAATATTGCATTTTTACATTGAAATATATCTTTCGTGCAGTCAATAATAAAAAATCTAGGTATATCAAATAATTCATCAAAGCTTGCTGGGTATAATCTATTGAGGCAAAGTGTGTAGTTTTTTTGGTTAAGTTTTCAGTATTTAATTTTGAATTAATTTTAGAGAGTTTCTGTACATGTAGGCTGTAGAGAAAGGGCATAATATATTTAACAGAATATTTCACAAGCAGCACAAATATAGTTGAACATAGTCTGTGGTAGGTATAATAGTGCATTGAGGTTCCTCTGCTTGAAAGCACTTTTGTAGCCTTATAAGTGTACACTGCATAATGCATTCTTTCATTGGCCATGCTTAATGTCAAGATTATTTCAACATCGCATTTTAAAGTTTATGAGTAATAAAATTACATAAGGTAAACATTTACTTAACTTTTCAGAAGTCCCTAATAAAGAGAGCTTTACGTCAAAGTGCAGTCGGATCTAAGATAATTTAAAAATATGGCCTTTGTTTATAAAAATCTATACAATGTTAATTAATGCGAAAAAACAATAGATACTTACTCGAAAAAGAGGTTTTGTATTAGTAAAAATATTTGAAAATAGGGATTATGTTCATTCACTAACCTTCAATCGGTTGAGAATTATTACACAATGCAAACCATCATATTGTAACGTTGTTTTAGCTTAGCTCATACTATAATCCAATATAAACACGTGTCATATACTTTAATATACATAATTTAATATAATTAAAAACTATGAAAGTGGGTCGTTGCTGGATCAAAAGATTTCTGTGCGTCATCGTTCCGCCCAGTTAACGGAAGACTGAAGATTGCCGTAAATGTCTCGGGACTTATCTGGAACAATCATTTACTTTTCTTACAATTCATCCGAAATAATATTAAGATTGCAATTAAATTCTGTTTTTATCTGAATTAAAGATTTTGTCGATAAAATAAAAATATAAGATTGAAATATAGTTAGCGAGAGATTAATTTTATAAATGCAAAAAGTAGTATAACTGCGCTGTTATGCGTTAAGGTTTTTAATCTAAGTGCAAGTTTATGTATAAGATATAGATACATTTACATAAAGAGAGCATTAAGTAAGATCATACCAATGGTATCACTGTTAAACAAATATTTTGTGAAGATGCTAAGCGACCTAATTCGCGCTCGATTCTCGCAAGTTAAAACATATATGTAAGTATATAAAACATAATCAATCAACTCACCAGCCTAAATATAATAAACAACTGTTATTATCTTACTGCTTCGTGCCCATAAGTCTAATTATAGTTATTTGACTACAGCACGGGCCTAAGATCTTGAAATAGCATCCACTTTCTGTGCGAGGGAGCATGGCTTACAAATTATTAACTAAATTTAGTGTGATGTTAGTCCCGGATCAGCTGTGTGGCGAATGGGGGTAAAGATCAAACATTAATGGTCTAAACCATCTGTTGTCGGATGTAGCCATGAACTACAAAAAACCATGTATGTGGCCTCGAATATTATGTACATAAATATGTAATTAAACTATGTAGTTAGAAGTCAAGATCATGATACTTACACATAAATGTAGCTTTTCTACAGCTTCGTTTTATTTATTCAGTGATTTTTAGGTATACCATATTATACTTATTAGTACACTACTTACATTATAATAATAAATTTAAAACCATACACCGCACCACTTCATAATAAGTTTGTCCATTGTTTTTTCCTACGTATACCATTAGTACTAAATAAGCCCACACAATAGCTAATGTTAAGGGCGTCTACGTCACTCATCTTGGGGCAACAACCCCTCTAATGTGTTTCCCTTGCCGCCAGTAATTAAAAATGACTAGCACAGCCATACGTGCCTCCACATTGTGACAACTTGACAAGCCTTTTTGTTGTGACAAACGAATCGCAAGAGAATCCCAATAGTATGCATGAACTGAGTGTAAACTAGCTAAGTAAAGTACACCGTAAGATTGGATTTTTGAAGAACTAAATGTCTTAGAATAAATGGCTCTTTATATTCGTTTACTAAAACTTTACAGAAAATTTTACTTCAAAGTTTTCAGAATATACATGAGAATATAAAAGGAAAGATGTGAATTTTTGCTATCTAGAACAACAATTTTTAATTTTTATGAGATTGCATGAAATATAATTATAGAAATTCCTCTTGCTTCCCGAATAATAAATCGACTTCTAAAGAAAAATTTCGATTTGCATATATGATGTTACCTATTGTGTCTCCCAAAGATTTTTTTCCTGAATGCTCAAAAGATGCGCAGTATTGAAATATTTATCATTCTTATCAAACAAACATCTGCCTTACATCTTCATAAAGATAAGGCGCATACGTCTTGAAAAATTACTAATTGTTTCTTTGTTCCACTTTCAAGGATACCTATATGATAATATTGGGTTTAGTTATATCTATAAAAGCATTAGAATGTCTGTGGAGTGTGTGGAATACGGGGGGTATTAATAGTTATTCGTCCCATGAGCTTCAAGTGTCGGCGGCGCCCTCGTCCTTATAAATCAGGATATCGAACCAGACCGACCACGGCGAAACTTCATATCCATATTTAAATGAAATAGTTCATACAGTGAATTTTTAAAGAATATGTGGATAGCATGTTAACGCAAGATCAAGAAAGCCCTACTTCTTCTATCAAACGTATAGTGGATAGAATAATTATTGTAAGTTCATCATCATTATATTATAGTGAAATTTTATCTGAACCAAAGATAAGTAGGAAGCATCAAAATCAACAAAAGTTTTTTTTATCTTAATACAGATCCATTTGTCGTTATGCTTATTACAAGCGTACGCTCTTGTGTTGATTGATATACCAGACAACATTTAATTCTATCATAGTAACACGTTTCCATTCCACGCTAAATGTTTGTTTACAGTTTGAGAACTAAACCATCATTCTATGGGTATCCAAGTATTAACGCATCATTAGCATTATAATGTGCCTGTCAATGTTATTCAATACAGAACGGGAAGCGCCATCGATTGATGGGGTCAACGACACCTGCACTGACCCTTTGAACCAGCTGATCGGCTGTTTTATATTACTGAATGCAATTAGTGTGTATGAATGAATTCAAATATGTTTCATGTGATAATGTAATCCCTTATATGTAGAAGCGACATTCTTGCGAACGATCGATTTTTTAAAAGATACCTTAGTATAAAGAGAACAGATACTGTGTGTATGCTAATATGATAACAAGGTTTTTTGTCATGCATAAAATGAAACGATTGTAAGAAGATAAGTCGATTTATAATGTATGAACTTCAATAAGTTCAAGGGATCACTCAATAGTGATCCCTAGTCTATTGTAAATAACAAAGATGAAGTTTAGTCGTCAAAATTTATTGAATACAATATTTTTTTTTATAAAATCATGCTTATTTGATACAATATGACTTATTATTATGTCTGCTTTCGATACTTACAGTTTGCTTACAACATTAACATGAAAAATAAACACTTAATAATGATGTCAACAAAGGTATTGTAAAAATTCTTCTAAAACATCCAGGAAATGATTGAATAAAGAAGTTTATTTCAGCGTTGTCTCAAACGGGTCGTAATAAATCTTCCTTATCTCGGTTACGCTTGTACGCTGTCAGTACGAATGTTTTTGATGCACAAACAAATTTTATTTGGCATCGTATTTATTAAATGAAGTGTTTTGTGCTCTTGACAGTGAGGAAAGGCAGTAAATGTAGCTAATCAGTGGGGCTCAGATTCGCAGCGTTGGCTGGCAGCCAGTGATGCGTAAAATAAGCTATTACGATGTCCTTTTGTTGTCATCCAAGCACTTCAGATCATTTTCCTAACTCCCCCCTGGAACCCAGAGATTAAGGAACGTCTAGACCTATTCATATGTCATTAATAACAAAAGGTACTTATTAAACTAAGCAAGTTTTGCTTATTTGTATTAAAACATTAATGGAAATAACATGTTTTTTCGAAGAAAATTTTCAATGTCTCGTAAAATTTATCACGCAAATGCAATTGAATTTTTTCAATATTCAATACGCTTAGTGCGATTTATGAAAGCCAATTTATATTTAAACCTCGTTATTTCTTTCTCCGAGAAAAATGAAATATATTATGGCTGCAAAGCTCTCATTATCAAATACGGTTAGCATAAAACTCTTATAAAACTTGAGATAAATATTGTGTTCTAGATTGATAATCAATATTGCATTATTCATAGGTATTTATTATGGATAATTGTTATCTCTTTTCAGAAAAACAGAAAAACAGAAAAGTTGTAAATCAGAACAATTAATGTAGAGTTTGATTACTTACACTGAATTTAAAAAATATATATATATATATATATATATTTAAACTAAATTAATGAATATTCGATAATAAAGAGTGATTGAATAAAAATAAACATTTTAAATATAATGTGAATAAGCCTGCTCTTACGTTAGCCACTTTATATCTTTTCATGGTTCCCTGGCAAACGTTGTTTTCGATAATATCTTGCCTCTCCTTGCTCATTTTATTTCATGCTTGAATATTTTCATTATTGACTAATAATGACTAAAGACATTCTTCTTTGTAGTAGTAGTAGACTTCATTCGCATTTGTAGTAGTTATCGTGTTAATTTTATACTATAACTCATAACTATCATTAGTAGCATCTCAACAAAAGTGGTCTTGACATAGTTGTTAGCACACGTTACAATTTACAATCAGGATGTTGAGGAGAGCGTAGGTGAGATGATCGCAGTGACAAGAAAAGATAAAAGAATATATCGGTCATGCAAAGTGCAAGATAAGGTTATCTAAAATCTATTAAATGCATCTTATCCAGAATGGTACATGGGACTCTACATGTTCTTCTCTTGAGTTATGGTGGCTTTGGGCATAAAGTATAATTGGCACACATGGAATAAAGTGCAACGTTTGAGTGACAAATTGTGAGAAAGACCCCAAGATAGAATAAAATTTTAGATATAAATAAACTTTAATGGGCGACTGACGTCGCAGTCAACAACTAGATGTAATAAACGGAGCTATTACCTATACATTATTTGATCCTTGCTTAACTGAACCATGAGTAGTGACTATACACCCACACAGAGAAATAGCCTTAGTGAATGAAACATCGCATAAAATCGTGAAACCTGTTACATAAATGTGGGTCGTTGAAAGTTCATATGCGAACAGTTCAACACGTACTCCATATTGTGTGATAACATTTATAACAACGAATGTGTTATCATTATAATGTTTTACAATTATTGTTGTTATAACACGGATGACTCTATTTTTCCTGCCAAATGCCATTTTAAAGGGTCCTTTATTAGTTCCCAAAAAGTTAACAAAAACATTAGAGAGAGATAAATTTTACAACGATGATTTAAGTATTTGGCAATCTATGTTAAAGAAAATTTAACTAAGAAAAAGAAAAGGCATGAACTTGCTCATTTAATAAATTTTTATTTGATATAAAATAATTTTCTCATAAAGGTCAACCAACCAGTAACTAATTCAATTAAAATGAAACACACAATTGAGTTCCATTTTTCGTAGCAAAAAGAAAATTGATCAGTTATTTATGTTTGGACGAAACAAACACCGCAATAGTGGCTGATGAATATCATGCGAAGGGAATATTTTATTGTTATTCCCCGTATTCAATTTGGCCTCGGAGCTCATTAGGTTTCATACATGAAATAATCCAATTTCATTTTATTGTATTGTCTTCACTCTGTAGTATTTATGAGAGACATTTTTAACAATTGAGCATACTATAAATAATCTTAATACTTTGTACTGGTTAGTAATGCTTAGTTTTATATGTCTTAATATATTATAAGGAGAGTATAATTATTGAGACACATTGTATACGGATGTAAATGTACTTACCTAAGGTAACCTCTCAAGCAAGGTTCTTCATAAAACTACAGAATGATGTAGGTATATGTAATGATATAGGCATATATTTTTCGCATCGCCCGATCAAAGCCAAAGCAATATTCTTTGCATTAAAAGGAAACTCGTATTTATTGAAAGCAATTGTGTTGTCCGTTTATTATTAGCTTTATTTTAAACCCAATATTATATTGAAGTTATTGGAAGTCCTTTACCCAACTTGGCAACTGATTAAAACTGTGTTTTCACATTATTAAATATCTACACACATTCAATACTTACAAAAGATTTAATAAATAGAGATATTAAGGTTCTTAAAATCCCAACTTAGACCTTCTTGCAGCATATTTCCATTTGCAGGTGTGTTTTCGATAGATACAAATTGATAGTAAATCTTTACTTGATAAAGCTTATGTCTAATTACTGAAACGTTTAAAAGAAATGTAAACGATGCCGCAATTGATATAATAAAGCACTTCACGTTTTACCAGTTTCAACTATCTGTTAACTACTACTTTATCTTTGGCAATCCAGTTAGTGATTAGTTTTCCCACCAGTTATAGCTAAAAGATAGTAAATCAATCGAGAGCGTTAAGCCGCAACAGCTATTTGCTACGAGGAAGTTACAGATAACATCTAAATGGATAATATATAATTTTAACAGAGCAATCACATGTTCTAAGTCACGCCAATGTAGAGTTACATTATAATTGTAACAATTAATGCTCATTTTTATAATATTTTCAACATAGGTTTGCTTTAATTTGAATGGCGAATATAAACTCAACGACTAACAAAGTTTTATCTTGGTTTTATCGTAGAACCACAGATTATGAGTGACAGCGCTGTCCTGACAACATTGTCTATGATTTTATACATAGAGATCTAGAGAGATGCCAATCGCTTGCGCTGAGTACGAAACCTGGTGTCTCAATTCTCATAACAAATTTACGCACACAACAGTAAACAAAATAAAAACAATACTTCGCGTTGTGTGCGTGTCATCACACAAAAATTTGAGAGCGACTATTCGTTCGCACATTATAGCGGCAGTACACATGGGGCCAAGGCGTTGGGCCAACGTGTTG
>CAJQZM010037030.1:0-28968 GCA_907164665.1 Colias nastes | reverse complement strand
CATGGGCGTAGCCACGGTGGGGCAGGGTGGGGCGCTTGCCCCACCCTGGCTCTGACCTGGAAGGTACCTAACCAAATCTAAAAAACTTAATTATCTAGGTACCGACTACAAAACTTAATATCCGTTAAAAAATTCTCACTCGAAAGTTGTCAGTCGACACAAAAAGCTTGCGCTTCTATGTTGCATGATTTAAACCACCTTTGGTGACAGAAAAAGTAGTGTAGTACTGTTACCCCATTAAATAAAGCTGTTTTCATTTAGCCAAATACGCACTAAATTTCCCATCCAATTTCACTTATGTTTTAGGTTAAGGGTCACTTACTGACCATAAAAGCACAAAAAGCTGACAGATCCAGATCTCGGGAACTATCCACTTTAAGGCAAAAAAATATTTGGATTTTTTTGCAGATAGTAAAATTTTACATATTTTATACTTACGTTGTAAACTTTTTTGTAAAACTTTCCGTTTATGATTCATGGCCTATTTAATGAGCCGGTTAATCGTTTTTGGCAAGTAACTCTTTAAATATTGGATTAATTAATGAAATGCATATATATCCATTTTTTAAGATTGATTGAGTTATATTTTAACGTTTAATGTTGGATTACCGGGCGAAAAATAGAAAATTTCAAGGTATGTATGTTTCGTATATATTTCGTATAACTAAATAATATTGAGTAGTTATTTTATATTCGGATGCAAGAATAAAATAAAAGGAAATGAAAGGAAAATATTTAAAAAAATGTATTAAAAAAATTTCTATAAGTAAAAAAAATAAAAAAATTTGCCGTTTCGAAAACGGCGAAAATCCACTTGCATTGGAAATTTCTTCTTCGTTTTCATTACATCCGTAAAAAAACTTTTGGCCTGCCACGTCACCCGCCGTACAACAACTCAAAAAATATGGGCACTAGAAAAAATTTCAAACAAAAGTTGTAGAGAATAAAGTTATCTAAAAACTACATACATGCATTTTAAATATTTTACGAGTTATTAGCCAAAAACGATAAACCGGTTCATTAAATAGGCCATAAACCGTAAGCAGTAAGTTTTAAAAAAAGTTTACTATAAAAGATGCGAAATTTGACTTTCTACAGAAAAGTCTATGTAACTTTTGCCCTAAAGTGGAAAGTTTTCGAGATATCAGTCAAAAACTATAAGATTGCGAGCAAAGCTCCACCTGGATCTATCAGCATTTTGTGTTTTTATGGTCAATAAGTGACCCTTAACCTAAAAAAAAAATGAAATTGAATCGGAAGTGCGAGGTTAAATGCTTTATTTACTGAGTTATGTCTACCATTTGAAACTTAGAGAGAGAAACAAATCATATTATTGTATTAGAAAGATAAACTATATAATGTATATAGGGATGAAATTTGCAACATAAACGACTGTATCTTTTGTGTTGATTTATTCATTATTATTTCAGCTTGATACCGCCCCACGCGTTTTTGAAAAAAAAAGGTATTTTTAGACAGACAGACGGACAACAAAGTTTGCCTATCTGTTTGTCTGTCAACACCCTTTTTCTCAGGAACGCATGGAGGTATCAAGCTAAAATTTATATCGAATACTCAATTCTACGGTCTCAAAAATCAAAATCAAAAGATACAGCCGTTTTATGCTGCAAATTATCGCAAATTTCGACATTCGCAAGGGAATCAAAACCTACATTGTACTTCCCGTGAACACAAAGTCTTGAAATTTGGTTAAAAGCACGGAAATATAGTCATACTATGTATATATTTCCATGGCTAAGCATGTTTTAGCATTTTTTTCCTTTAACTGTGCTAAGCAATGTCTTATAGCACAGTTAAAGGAAAAAAATGCTAAAACATACATTTTAGAGTTACAACATAATAAAAAGTAGGTTTGTTCGGAGCCCTCGGTGCGCGACTCCGACTCGCACTTGGCCGGTTTTTTTTTGCCCCACCCTGTGCCCATGGCTAGCTACGCCCATGGCTGTAACATAAATTAGGGCCACGGCCGTAGCTTTTGATCGCCGTAAACAAAATGAACAGCTCGTAACTAGTAGGTACATGATTGTTACCACAAAAAGAGCGGAATACGAAACAAAATTCATCGGATGTGAATCAAAAAATCAAAAATCCAATTTCATTTAGCGACGCTCTGAAATTTAAAAGCTGTGTTATTCCCGCCTATTAAGGGTAGGGCAGGCGGGTCGGTGGGAGGGCTGGTATCGGGCACGAATTAATAAACAAACTGGCCAAGGCCACAGCCACACGACCTTTAGCCCATCCTCGCTCCCTTTATCCGTTAATCATAAAACCATTGAATTATTTAGTTACTCATGCCGTTACATTACAAGAAATAATGTTCGTAAACGTATATGTGATATTGAGGGGAGCCTTCTCGGCGAACGTAGGGACGATTTGCATTATGGGAGATGATGGTTACAGAGAGCAAATCCTCGATTCGCTATAAAACGTCGCGACGAAAGTGGGCTCACACGGCCAAAGAAAACGTTGTCATTCAAAATCAGACCACGTGTACAATATTTCATCATCAGGAAGGGTGGTCTCCCTTGCTCTCTCCGGCGGCCCCACACTCCGGCCGCCCGCGCCCGACCCAAAAAGTCTATCTGCACTTGACATGGGAGGAAACGAGACAGATTAACCGTAGTGAAGGGAACAAAGCTAAATATGTTTCAAGCTGATACTTGCCCTGTGTGGTTACATACGGCAAATTTTACAGGTACTTATTGTTACTGTGCATGTCCTTTGTGTGTTTGCCTCTTGCTGGACTTTTATCTCTTGATATTGTCCTCGATGTCGGTTCGAGTACTTACCCTGCTTTTAATTTATATTCGAAGTTTATTGCAAGCCTTTTATCGTTGCTGAAATTCTGTAAGAAATATGATGGTAATCGCTTATTTAAAACAAAACGCGTACTTCTCGTTACGTCACTAAATGCATAATTAAAATCGTTTAAAATGCCTTGAAATCAAATGTTTGTCATTTACAGTTTCGCACACAACGAAAGTGTGTTTACGGGGCTCCACGCACACATCGCACCCTCGGCGTGAAAAGTTTGAGCAGTAATTTATATGACGGTTTAAATAATTACCTACTTCGTGTTTTTGGTTCAATTTGTAGATGAGGCGGTGTATCGGTGCTGTTGACATTTATGCGTAGGTATTATCTACTATTTATTGATGGTATCATTGTTTCGCGAGGGTTGTGATAATTTTATTAATTATGTTCATTGCATTCTGTAAGCCCCGGACTATTTAGTATGAGAACTTTTCTTAACTGTCTTATAACATGGTACAAGTGCAGATTTCGTAACGGTAAGGATTTTATTGTTTACATTAACAAAACAATTTTTAATTTAATCTCAAGAAAATTTCCTCGTTTAAAATTAATTTTCCGCCTTATAAAACCTTATTTCATTCATTGCCATCTGTTTCGAAAATAGATCGCTTGTCAATAAAAATGTAAATTCGCCACTTCGCTCTCAGCTAATTCATTTCCCAATGGAAAATCCGAACCCGTCACTGGAGATCGATGGAGCATTCATTTTGCTAAATTTTTTAGATTTCAATACTGACCAGACGTTAACTTGGAATTTTCTTTTAGGAATTTTCTTCGTCTTGGATTGCCTGTTTAGAAACAAATTCAAGTATTTAAATCACTTGAATTGAATAAATAAATAGACCATATCGTTATTTCCCGAATCATCTTAAACGTATTTGACATATGCAACGGAAACACAAAAAATTCTGATCTTCTAAACAAAGCAGTGCAAAAAATCGAAGTACGCAAATTTGATCCAAAACCCCGAGGTGTAGTATTCAACTCGCGGTGATACGCCTGACACCCTAATCAAATAAGTACCTTTTACAGAGAATAGATACAACAACATTAAAAATAAACCCTAAGCGGTGGGAGTACAGTTTATAATGGGTTTAACTGCTGGTGTCAGACTAGCTTCCGCATAAAACGTATTTGTAGGAAGGACGACCCAGAAAATGGGTATAATGTACTCACACTACCATCGCTTCCTCCTTACCCCCTGCGTCCCCCAGGACTACAGAATTTTATATAACAAGCTATATCTCCCAACTCGGTTATTGTCGGCAAAATGCCTTAGACATAATTTTTTTTATAATTAAACTTAACTGGCCAACCCGATGAGACGTTGCAAATCCTTTGCAGAAATCTGGTAGTTTGTAACAACTTCATCTTAGAGTATTTTTAATGATTTATTTCGATGGAAAGTAGAAATTATTTTGTTGTCAGTGTTGTACAGTTATTAAAAACCAAGGTTATATATTATTTTCTTATTTCAGTTAAATGTTACTGTTCAGTAGTTATTGTGTAAATTGCGTAAAAATCTAAACACAACAAGCGTTTACATGGAATGTGAATTGTGATGAAAATAGCATCGTTGATTCCTCGAATACATACTTTCCAAAAATACAAATCTATTACAATATTCTTCCAAAAATAATCACAATTTAGTAAATATATTAATTTCAGAATGTAAAACATTTCATATTTTACAAATGTAAACAATTTCATTTAATTTATTTTATCCAATTAAATCTTACACAATATTTATCTTCATTCCTAATTACAATATTAACACACTGAACTTTGATATAGGCTGATATCACAGATTATCACAAAAACTTCATCTGTTTGTCGATAATGTGATAACATTTCATAAAATAGTATTAAAAAAACGATCCTTTAAACAATTTCTCACTCAATCACGTTAAATGAGTGGGTGAACCTCCCCCGTTTCCAATGAATATCGAGTGTAATCCACCGCCTACTGTTCAACCATCCACGTATTCTTTCTGATTTCTATATATTTATAATTCTTATGTGTAAACGTTATAATATGTTTGGAAAAGGGCAATATTGTTTTTCTTTTTGTTTGTGATATTTATTTCTGAACTTACACCTTTATATCACAGACGTGAGAAGAACCTACTTTTAAATATAGCATTATTTTATATTACAACCATAAAAGCATTATTCTATTAACAGAAAAGAATACAAGATTTACTATCTACGTATCAAGAGATTTTTTTTAATACTTTAGCGGACACTAATCGAAATGTTGTAATTTTTTTTACAATATTTAATTCATTACTACTTAGGACTTTTCGCTAAGAATAGAAACTTCAGAACTCAATCATCCTGTAACCTCTAACGTGCTCTAACTATAGCTAAATGTAATACAGTATTATCAAAATAAAAAAAATGTCAAATGAAGGACATATCCAATTTCGAGATAAAATGATGATTAGTTTAATTGTCTATCCTAAATGTAATGCTTGTATCTTCTCAAAATTAATGTCATTTAAAAAATAATTTTGATAAAATTATTAATGAAAATTGAAAAAAGTAAAATAAATCTGAATGTATATTTAGCAGAACTCACGACCGAAACGACCTGTAGACGATCTTTGAACGCAACGTATTAAAGATTATTGACTGAAAGTAACCTTGGAGTGTGACAATTCGAATTAACGTGACTGCTACAAACGGCTCACCACAAAATCTACTATCAGATATGAGATATTAAACACAAATATATTAAACTGATTATTAGCTTAGTTGCCATAGCGATCAGAAATACTCTCGATCGAAGTTTTAATTTCGATCCTGAAACAAAAAAGAGCATATGTATGCCTAGCACACGTGTCAGAAGTGAAACTTTGGCAAGATTCAAAGATACCAAAATCGTCGCCTATTTCCATGACGTGACGGTATTGCCATGACCTTGAAATTTTACGCTCAACGCGCCTAAAGAAGTTTAACTTCAAAAGTTTTCATGTAAAATTTTCCATTGGTTTTTCATTTTGCAGATTGTCAAACGACTCACACAATCATAGACTTGAGATTTCTACCTCTTTATTCTATTACGATATTTTCTTTAATATAAAGAAAATCAATCGGGCAAATGTATCGAAAAAAATTATTACGATGGTATTCGCAACCCTAATGTAATTGTGATCTGAGTTGGATTGTAGGTAGAAATAGGAAAGCAAAGACATCCGGATGCCTAACCGACACCTTCACCGCACCAAGGCGTACCTTTAGGTATCTTCTTTGAATATCCTGAATGGTATTCTATGCTACCTCTGGAAAAATAAAGACGAAGTTTATGAATTATATCAGTATCACTAACAGTTAACACATAACTGAATACATCCATATTGTACATGCAATTATCAACATAAATCAGCATAATAATATCTATCCCAGCAATAACTACATCACACTGACGTAGCAGTTTTTTAATACAAAACAACAATTCTAACACATCTTGTATGTCAAAGTGCGATCCAATTAAAAGAAACATACATTCAAAAACTAGAAAGCTGGTTAATTGTTGTTTATAAAGCACATAAAGAAGGCTTAGAGGTTCGCAATAATAACGGTACAATCGCATCTCAGGGTGAATACGTGATTCGCAATCTTATCTTCCAGCAAGTCGCAGCAGCAACACCAAGCTAGCAACGTGATAAAGAAACTACTAAAAAGCCTAATTAGAACAATACATTAACTATTCTAGCATTACTTGCTGTGAAAGTCAATTTTAAACATAACTTTCCACGCTGGATCAGTAATTACAAACAATGTATAATAATTACAAGTGGAAAGCGATCGTTTAGTTAATTGTTTTAGATAGATTTAAATATTCAGTTAATTATTGATTATTAAATTAAGGTTACGATATACCGTCATTTGTTTTACGGAAATCTTTAGTATTGTGTGTGGTGGTGCTTCTTTCATAAAATATAATGATTCGATGTATCTTACAGAAATAACAAGAGCACTAGAGTTTGAAATATAAATCATGTAAAGTCCTATTACTCCCAATAATACAACAATTCGAAGGATAGAACCCATGCTCTAGAAAAAATACGACTAAATTTTATGTGACAGCCACTCACAGGCCCTCGTATTGACAGGAATTTAGTACACATCCACGTAAGTACTAAGTGTTTAGTAATCGATATTTTTCATTTAAATAAAAGTCCAATAGGTTAAACGTCAGTAATAGCGAGGCGACTATAACTATGACCTAAATAAAGTGCGAGTATCGTACCAATTCAATTTAATCCAATTACTGCGCACATATCGTTATGCGGCGGCCAGAACTTCGTCACCATTGAATTCGTCTATACAACTTGTCTATGAATTACATATATTATGAATGTTGTATAGTCTATAAACCTACGTAGAGAAAGTTTGCTAAGGGTCGTAGTAGAGATCTCCTGTGGTTTAGCTTGATCCGATTATTTCATAAATTGTTTATTAAACCACTTTCTGTTAACTGCCTACGTTTTAAGAAGTTTCCCTTGGTTTTGTTCTATCGACTCTTTTATCCACAAATCGTGGAAATGAAAATCGATAGAGTACAGGTAGTATTCTGTGGTACTAATCGTACTTATGTATCATACATATAATTTAGACTTTTCATGAGCCATTTTTATCCACACAACACCAGCTATTATTCAAATGTTGTATACAATTTTTTACATAATAAAATAACAATTCCCGTCAACCGTCGCAATTGTGCCCATATCTTTAACCTCTATAGGGTTGACTCATATAAGTATTGTATATATGTTTCATTGCTTTCACAATATTTTACAGTCCAGTATTGATTATTAAAAGCTTTTAACATCACTACACCAATCCACTCTGCATTTACTATTTGCATATTGAATACATTAATGTTTTTGTAAATACATATACAAATAATTATTATCAAAATAAATATTGCAAAGAAAATCAAAGGATGTTTCCATGCGTATAAAGATAAATATGATTGCCTTATTTCATTTGATTATTTGCAATAGTTATTTTTAACGTAAAAAGGGTACTGAAAAATACTGTGTTCACGTGGTCTCAAATCGAATACCGAAATCGTAAGCTTCAATAGATTGAGTAGTTATTATGGTTGCAAATAGAGAGAGAAGAGAAAAGCTTTTATTGCAATTTGCAATCTACTGACAGATTTCAGCATTTTTCATTTTATATGTAAGTAAAAGTTATGACTCCTCTGTCTGTACACACTTATCAGGTAAATAAGGCTGAAATTCAGTGCTGTAATTTAATCTGGACTAAAGACATTAGATTCCAAAATAGTTCTATAAATGCCATATCACCTCCGCTTTCTTTTATTCGCAAAGTACGTATCTTCAAAACATTATCTATATATAAATAAAAATGAAACCCGTTTTCCTTGGTCACGGCATCACGCGTGAACGGGTGGACCGATTTCGATAATTCTTTTTTTATTATATTCCTTGAAGTACGAGGATGGTTCTTATGTAGAGAAAACGTAAATATGTACCACGGGCGAAGCCGGGGCTGACCGCTAGTAATATATAAATTAGTAAACTTGAAATTACTATAAGTTTTAAACACACCAGACAGTTTAGTGTTTAGGCCCGAAATTCTAGAAACAAGATTAACTAAACTATAATATTGTGAATATATCCAGAGGTCAGAGCAAATGGCGACCCAAATACGCTCCCGACAACTCAATTACAAAGTACGCAATTTATTATGCTGTCTAGTTAGTGATAGGGAAAATATGTGATGATTTTTGGTAGAAGAGATACAGTATTCTTGTTGACATACGTTTAATCTGTTATTTTAATGTAGAAATGGGAAGGTCTTTGTCTTCTGGTGTTCTACTTCTCACTTCTGGACCGTATATTCTGTTTAGCTTATCTGTCAGTTAAAATTATAATTAATAAAGTATGATTTTTTGAAGTGAAACTTCTTTAGTGCGTTGAGAGTAAAATTTCAAGGTCGCGTCATGGCAATATCTACACATCATGGAGTAAGGCCACGATTTGGGTATGTTTGAATGTTACCAAAGACGTTTCACTTCTGACACGTGTACTCGGCACACACGCTCTTGTTTTAAGTTTTGCTATTTCTGCTATGCATCTTTCTACTTGATAAAAAGATAAATAGAGAATAAAATATTTTTCTTTTATTTTCAACTAGCTGTAGCTGTTCCCGCGGTTTCACCCGTATTGCTCCGCTCCTGTTGGTCGTAGCGTGATGATATACATATAGCCTATAGCTTCGATAAATGGGCTATCTAATGACTAAAGAATTTTTCAAATCGGACCAGTAGTTCCTGAAATTAGCGCGTTCAATCAAATAAACTTTATAATATTAGTAAAATGAAATATTTTTCTTTTATTTCCAATTTCTTTGTTACATAATAATTCAATCTTTACCAGGTAAAAATATTATTAAATAACAATCCCTTGTTTGTCGTTTAGGTCACACAAGCCTTAACCAACGTTTAATCTTTAAGAACTTTCTTTATGAAGTACTTATTTCTCAGTTCTAAAGTTCCGTTTCTAACTGGAAATTGTTTTTATAACCCTAGAGTTCTCGGACGTTAAGAACAAGAAGCCATTCGTTTCAATATTTTGCCTTTACTTCCACTTTTTAATAATTTATCAAACTGTTAATTTTGATTAATATTTGTGTAAGTTTAGCAATAAATCAATACAATTTTATTCTTAGGTCAAAAGCTATATCTGTACCAAATTTCATCCAAATCGGTTCTGTGGTTAAAGTGTAAAGAAGAGACAAACAGACAGTCAAAGTTACTTGTGCATTTATAATCTTAAGTTAGTTCAAACAATACAATTCAGGATAACACTTAAAAATTCATTACAAATTCGATGTAATAAACATAT
Organism: Colias nastes; assembly: GCA_907164665.1. Classification (NCBI taxonomy): domain Eukaryota; kingdom Metazoa; phylum Arthropoda; class Insecta; order Lepidoptera; family Pieridae; genus Colias; species Colias nastes. The sequence goes on along the minus strand of CAJQZM010037030.1, from coordinate 19,249 downwards.
AATAAACATATTGTATAGACCTGGGTAGGATCTGAGGTCGGTATTTACTAATCAAAATGTAATTCCGAGATAATATTGCTTATAGAGCAACATCAAATTCTGCAAATGTAAACCTTCATGAATATTCATTATCACTAACCTCTTCGGCTTCTATCCTAAATCATCATTTAGCGGGATAAAAGTTATCTCATACTTTAAATTTGGGTAAAAATCATCTGTCAGTGAAATTTTTGATCAAACCCGTTCAGTTTAAAAGCTTCAGAATTAACTAAACGTACTTCTTATTTCATATTTAGTACGACAATAATTGATATTAGAAATATTTTTGAAAATTTATTTTGGAGATTAATACAAAAAAGAGCAAAAAAGGAAAATACTATGTTTGGGAAAAAAAAAACATTTTTTTTATTATGACATATCAGTTAATAAGTTAATTTTAACTTTAATTACTTGAATGTATAATATCATTGAGTAAGCTATGACGGTAACATAATTGTATTTTCCAGAAAATGTCTTCGGGTCACTGAAACATGATGTGGGCGGTAACACAATATTCTATTTTTTAACTTACGGAAGGCTTTAAGTAAATATTTTATTATAATCCGAGCTGGAGGAAATACTTGTGTAATAATTTTTAAGAAATTATGTTTTAAAAATAGCATAATTTTTTACTCATACCTGTTTCATAAAAGACTTAGGCCGGTTACAGAGCTTCACTGACCGTAAGTGCGTACCATCGGCCCTGACGATACGCATTGACCGACCGTCAGTTTGTATCATTCAGTGCTCTGCGTACCAGTAAACTGACCAGACCTGTTCAGTATGGTCAGTTTACTGGTACGCAGTGCACCGGTCGGTACAGCACTGAACACGTTCATTTGTTTCCATAGCGCGTCAGTGGACCGACGCTACGCACGCGCACGCGCTCGACCGACGGTCCTCGTACGCAGTGCGTAGCAAAATACGCGTGCGTATGGTTGGTCTAGCACTGTACGGTTTATGAATTTCCATACATATGACAAGCGCGACTGACGTACGCACTGACGGTCGGTGAAGCTCTGTAACCGGCCTTAAATCTATCGTTTATTTGTTCAATTAATTTATAATAAATAGAATTTCATCTTTCTCTTAATTTCTCAAATTCCCAGTTCTTATATCGATATCAAGTCCACATACTTTTGCATTAATTTGCAAATAAATATTAATCATGTATTATAATAGCCTTAATAATAAAGACACATTTATAAATAAAACAACACTCCAATCAACGCATAAAATTCAACCTGTTTTGTAGCTGCGAAAAATCTCCCTTGTAATAATGATATCAGAAGAACATTAAACGAATCTAAGGTAAGCTCCTACGTTGCAGTCGAGACCGTAGGCTGTGGCGCCTCGCTTCCAGAATTAATAACTTTCTCACTGAGGAGGGGTCTCTCACACCCACCCCGCACCCACACCACAGATCCCGTACTTCTGTTGCGAATCTCGCATTAATTGCTGCAAAATTTAGGAGGAATTTTTTGGGGTGCCATTTAAGTGGTGGTCATGGTTTGACTTTAAATGCGAAATGAAATAATAATATGTGTCTAATTGTTCAGTTGTTCGAACTAATTTCGCTTCTTTTTATGGCAGAATTAAGAAGGTTAGTAGAAAAAAGAAGATATAATATATTTTCTTTCTTAGTGACACTTTATTAGGCTGTAAGTTTTAACCTTGAAAGTGGTCATATACAATACGTTACCAAAGAAAATGAAGATGCAATGCGGATACATAAAGGTAGTGGTAGAATTAACTATCGAATTGTTTCCTGTTTTCTTCCAATTGTATACAAGCTCATATATGTATTCAGGCATCGAGTTGCCATGGTAACGGAGATCCTCCTCTCTCGTGGGGACGGAAAGCCTTCGGAATTTGCAGGAGTATTTTGGTTTGCCTCTTTGACTGTATTTGAGTGTGTAATGATTTGATTCTCGTGTTATCCGTCACAAATCGCTTTATATTACTTTGAAGATTCAGCCTTACTTATAAACGTCTCTCAAATTTAAGAGCCCCTCTTAGCTGTTGATCAACGTTTTTTTCACTTATAAACCCAATTCAGTGTTGAGAGGTGTATAAGTAACAGTTATATAATGTCAAAATTTAAGAAACGTCCGACCCTGCTTAAATCTATTTGAGAGACATCATGGCGGATATTATTGTCAAACAGCTGTTGTCAATAGTTGCAAATAATAAAGATAAATTAGTGTTTTTTATTATTTTTGCAATAAAATGGATATAAATGATACCTTGATCGACGATTTTACCAATGATGTGCAGGAGATTCGTTATTTTAATATTCGTAGGCGACAAAGAAAAAATTATAAACAGAGGGTGAATCCTTTGGACCTCGACGAAGAGGAATTCCGGTCGAGGTATAGATTCGGAAAGAATAACATGCAACAAATCATTAATTTGATTCGGGATGACCTTCGCGTGGACACTCGAGGGGGCGGTATTCCAGTGGAACTGCAAGTGATGGCAGTTATTCGATATTGGGGCCGGCATGAGGTAGATGTGACTTTTGTGCTCTAGTTTTGGATATATACAATAGAAAAGCCTGTATAACGATCTATTACATTACATCCAAGAAGATTGTGCTGACATTCACGGAATGAGTCAACAGACACTTTCCCGTTTGTCCCGAAATGTTGCTATTGCGTTAGCTTCTAAAAGTTCGCGTTATATTAATATGCCGTCGAACTCAACCGAGGAAGCCAAAGCAATTAGGAAATTTGAGGCCATATGCGGGATGAAGCGTATCATTGGTGCAATAGATTGCACTCATATTAAGATACGCAAAGTGAGTGGAGAGGCTGGACAGTACTATGTTAATAGGAAGGGACATTACTCCATTAACACTCAAGTATGAACATTGTACAATAACATTTTAGTTTGATCATAGTGTATTTAAAGTAATAAATTTTCATTGTTATGTGTGCTATTATGTGTTTCTAATTTATAATAATATTGACAATAATTACAGGTAGTATGTGACTCTGACCTTAAAATCTGCGATATTGTGTGTCACTGGAGAGGAAGTACACATGATTCCCGCATATATAGAGAAAGCTCAATAAAGCGGAGGTTTGAGGAGAATGAATTTCATGGGAAGCTGATTGGAGATAGCGGGTATCCTTGTACTTCGCATCTTCTAACACCAATATTAAGACCAAGGACACAGGCAGAAGAAAGGTACAACCTGAGTCACATACGAACGAGGAATACTGTAGAGCGTTGCTTTGGCGTGTGGAAACAAAGATTCCGCATACTCAACGAAACAATGCGAGGGTCTCTGCAAGTGATCAAGACCACTATTGTTGCTTGTGCAGTTTTGCACAATTTAGCAATACTCTTTAATGAGTCTATTTTAAATCAAGGTATTTGTGCAAACTAATATGTAAACAAAGTATATTTAATAATGCCATTGATACATAAAAAATAAGCATATTTTAATACTTTATTTTGTATTTTTCTAGATCCTTCAGGCCTTGAAAATCAATTATTAATCTATCCAACAGCTGTCCCTGATAATATAGAAGATGAAGACGAAAATATAAACAGGGCCATTTATATTGAAACTTATTTTAATCAATAAAAACCATATTTTATTATTTTTCAAAATTTATTTTCTTTTTTAAATATTCCTCCTCTAATGCAAGTATTTGGAGCTTCTTTCTCTCTTGTTCTATTCTTAATAGGTGAAGCTCCCTTTCTTGTTCTATCCTAATTAGATGCAACTCTTGTTGTTGCTTCATTAATTCCTCCCTGCTTTTTTTTGCAAGGAGGAATAATTGATGCTCGTAATTGGAATTTGATTTCCCACTGTAAAAATAACATAAACATTAAACATTATTTCACATAAATCACAGCTGAACAATAAGCACAGGAAATTTCATGAAATTCTATTTTCAACATTACATACTTACGTTTTTTTTGGTTTAGCTTTGAAAATATGATGTGTAGGTTTTGTTATTCGTGGCAATTCAGTGGAGAAATTTGGCAATTCAGGCTAAAAATAAAAAAATAATAATTATTTTAAAATATTAAATAATATAAATTTATATATTATATTTAATAATTTGTATAATATTATTACTGATAAAAATATTATACAAATTATTATATAATATGATTACCTTTGCATGTGCAGTGCTTTCATCATTTTCATTCAATTTCAATGTATCATCAGCAGACTCCTTAGTAACTTCCTGTAAATATATAAAATATAATTACTCAATCTCACAATAAAAAACTATATATGCATAGCGCTATTATCCCTTAATGGATATTCCAAATTAAGGAATAATAGCAGTAGAAAATGTAAAAAATATAAACCTGTTGGCCATGTGTTGCATCGCTATCAAAAGGATTGTTATCAACCACAAACTCATTAGGAAGAGCTGCTATAAGTTCTTGTTCTTCGGGCGGAGGACTTGGTGGCGGAGGTCCCCCGCCTGTCATGTTTCTTGCCGTTCTAAATTTGTGTTCCGAAGCCTTAGCCCGATTCTTCAAATTCCTCCACTGATTTTGTATTTGGCTTAAGTCCCTTTTATGGAGTGAAATGATATTATAACTGAAATATAAATACAATAATAATGTTATTACAGGTAACAATTTATTAAATACAAGAAACTGTTAGAATAAGTAAAACTAAAATAACCAACACCAACCAAGACAAAACATCTTCCCATGCAAGTTTTTTTGCTGTATTTGTGTTAGTCGATGTATCCTTATTCTCTAATATATGTGCTCGCTCGAGCACTAATTTTCGAAGCACTTTCTAAAGAGCAATATATATTTATTAATAAGCATTAAAACATGTAAGGAAATAAGTACATTCTATTAGATTTCTTGTGTACATTACGTACCTTATCCTCCTCACTCCAATTCGTCGAACGAGAACGTTTATTAGCTATGTCCACACTGTGCCTTTTTTCGTTCATCAAGGGCATGCGTCACAGCGCAGTCAACAGCGCACGCGACGCATGCCCTTGACGCATGCGTTTTTGACAGTTGAAAGCACAGCGCGCGCTGCGAAAGACGTTTCCCGCGTCTGGTGGATTTCTGTGCCACAAAGCGTTCAACAACAAGATGAATTGTTTGGACACCTTGAATAAATATGAAAGAGACATTAAATTGTCTCCAGTAGCTAAGAACCTAAGTGTTATAGCTAATTTTATTTCACTAGGTATTGCTTCACGTAACTTGGTTGACTGCTTTGTAATTATTGGTGTAACCAATTTCAAAAGTCTATCGAATTTTTTTTCAGACGTACGTGTAAAATTTTTAAAAAGAATATCTTTATCTTCTCGTAGTTCTCTCATAATCACATTACTTCGATTATTGTAATAGCCTCGTAATTCGTATCCAAAACTTTCGCTTGGTTCTTTTTTTTCTGGAATTTCTTATGACCAAGTAAGCAGCACATATTCCACTAAGTAAAATGTTGTCGTCGCACATGTTTCCACAAGCTGACAAACTACGAATGAACTAAATGACTATATTGGCGTTGCGTTCGTTAACGCATTCAATATTGAATTCAATATTGAAAGCGACAAACGAAAGTTGAATAGAAAGATGAAGACGAAAGTTGAAGATGAAAGTGCATAGTGTGGACATAGCTATTGATCATTGAACTCATTTTATATTAAAACTGAATTTGAATTTATCAAAAATCTCAAAAATGTTTGAAATTTGAAAGTTATCAATAACCTGTCAGTTAAACGTCATACAAAATAAAGTCAACCATTCATATTTGTCAAAAAGTACATTTTTAGTCAAGTTTTACGTGAATAGCGGGTTTTATTTCGATAATGTTACTAGAAAAAAATATATTGACGTTACTTAGTTGAGACACTGCTGAGACAGGTTTTTAAGTAAGATTATTTTAATCATTGTATAAGGAGTAGAGAGTTATTTAACTGAGAGTTGCTTAAGCAACAGATCAGTCAGTTTTTATAAGTAAGGCTGTAAGTGTTAGATTTTAATTACATCATTTTATGAATAGGATTGATTTCAAATAATTTAACCCATTGAGCCCCAAGCGGCCCGCTCGGTCCAAGACACAATAGATTTTCTATTGTGTCTGTGGTTCCGGGGCCTGAGTTATTAAAATAAGCAGCATACCTTTTCATACTTCTTTAACCAATTGCAGATTAAAACCATATTTATTCCCACGATTATTTCCCGTGGAGTCTTATGATGCAAAACAAAATTTATTTATAACAGGTACTTTGGTCTTTTTATATAATTTAAACATATAGCTTTGCATTAAATCTGCCTCATACCTCACATGACACCTGCTTCCTTGTGGCAGTATGCAAAGGTCAGATTTTTCATCATCCTTCATAATACAAAAACGTAAAATCAATAAAAATTGTTCGTACTACTTTTGTTTTTCGTACAGAAGCTCAGATAGTAATATACTTTTATCTCAAATTTATTTTGAACAATATATTGTAATATGATAGTTATCGGCAAAAAAAAATCCTCATCTTAAAAATTACATAAGGAAATTTTCCAAAATTGTACATAAACATAAAAATGAATAAAAATTCATCATACTTCATACTGTAGAAATAAAACTTTTACCTCATACTTGAAGTATTACGACTTATATCCTGAATTAAATTACATCGTAAATTTATAAAACTTAAAGAGTATTAAGTAAGTAAAGAGAAGCATTTTTAAATGACCTCAATATTTAAATTTTAATCAAAATTCGATATGTAACTTGGTGAAGCGCGTTGATGTCTTTCATTCTGTGTCAATTAATTTTCAATAGTTTATATTCTGTTATAATAAAATAAAAATAAAAACTATATTTGAATGTCTCATATAAAAATTCACATGGTAGGATAAGGTCTTGTTTCCTTTCTACACCTGCTTACAACTCATTTTTAACCAAGGCTGTCGACGATAAAAAATTCAATATTATATTATATGTGATTTCAACCAGTTATATGCAGACCCCAATTAATATAGAGCACGTAAATCTTAGAATATTTCTATAAACTTTTATAAGTAAATTCTTTATATTTACTCAAAAATGGGTCAAGTTACGAAGTCTGCTGAAGTATTAAATACTTTTTTCAGGACTCATCTATTTTGGCTTTACAAGTTTACATTATATTCCTGCTTAGTTTAAAATATGCTGTTACTATTCGAATATAAATTTCAAAAACGCAAGTACGTAACTTACATAAAATAATCCATATGTAGCTTATTAATTGATCTAAATTCTAATCGATGACCAAAATTTTCAATGAAACTTTTCATTTACTTTTAAAAATTTAACTTGTTTTTTTATTATTTTTTTTTTATTTTATATTTAACAAGTTTCTTATACCTACTATATTTTTTACTTTTAAGAACTCGGTTGTTTGTGAGGATAAATTGATGACGGATTTGTTACTAACATCACATAATAATATGTGATGTATAACATGCAAAAACTACGAACGGATTTTCCTTAAAATTGGTATAGAAAAGGTCATAAATGCTGTGCTGGGCAGTTTGGGCGGACGGATTCACAGGAAAAGCAAGTATATCTATAGCTTAGTGTACATAAATTACACTACTACCAAGTATTATCAAAATCCGTTCAGTGGTTTTCCCGTAAAAGAGCAACAAACATACATGCTACGTAAATCTATCCTCAAAAACTTTCACATTTATAATATTAAGTAACTAAGGTACAAAATCTAGACTACTACATACTTAAAGAAGGTACGCAAAGCTAATGACTGTATCTAACTAGTGCTTCATAATATGGTTATATTACGATCAAGTTTAATTGCCAGCAAACAAAAGGCTAGGAAGCTACAGTGGGCGACGCGATATGCATCAGCGCACTCGCAGGGCTGCATTCCTACTTAGTGCATGCGATAGCTTATTGTGGATAAGTCAATATAATTATTTGGTTTTATTTGTTTGTATATTTGTATAGTCTATTAAAACATTTTTGAAGTGTCTTTATGCGAGTTGAGAGTAAAATTTCAAGGTCGTGTCATGGCAATACCGCCTCGTTAGAGTTAAGCGACCATGTTAGTATCTTTGAATCTTGCCAAAGAAATTTCACTTCTGACACGTGTGTTCTGCACATTCACTCTTTTTTTGTATATTCGTCAGTTAAATATAATTATTTTGAGCTGTATATTAGTTTTAATAGAGCACTAAATGGCTTTAGAAATACAGCTAGGTATGTTAAACTATTTTGCTAGGTGGATATGTTTGGGAGTTAAATAAATGTTGTTGTTTTATCTTTTTTCATTTCGGTTTGTATTCAACTATGACTTATTGAATATGAAGCGAGATTTTTTAGAGAGAGACTTATTATTTAAATCAACTAAATACTAGGATAATTTAATTAACAGGGTATATCCATAATAATATGAATGTATCGAAGTAAGTGAAGTTCGAAGAAAGTGTGAAATAGAATTAAGAGTCCTTATCGATTTTAGAGTGATTTTTACTTGTTTCTGTAATTCTTTAGACGCTCGTTTAACAAAACTAAATTAGTAACAATGTGTGATGATATCTTAAATTAAAGATTCATTCAATATCTAAAATACGTTCGAGACAATTTATTGATATTCATTGTCCAGTTTGTTTAATAGCCAATAACCTAAGGCGTGTTTCAATTTTTTCCATGCGGGACGTTCGTGTCTTTGTATTTTACACGGAATTTAATAGAAGAAGTTTTCTTATAAAATATACTACAGTAAAGACACTGAGACATCCTAAAATATGTTCGAGGCAATTTATGTACTTTTATTGAAAAATTCAAAGAACATCTAAGTTAAAATAGCCTTACTTTGATGAAATTTTATGCGTATATGGCGTCGAATTTCTAGTTCTTACAACAGAGTTAAAAAAAAATAAAAAATACACACTAAATGATAGGTTTATGCTTAAAAATTTGCAATAAAAAAAATACATATTATATGTTTTATGAAAGAAATGGAATAATTTAAAGTTCTCTAGAATTTTAGATTATATACGGGAGCGCAAACGTTGTTACGGCAGATCTATATAATCGAATATTCTAGAGAATTTTAAATTATACCATTACTTTCATATAACATAGTAGTTAGTTTTTTTAAACGAGCTCCTAAAGAATTAAAGAAACAAGTCAAAATCACTCTTAAAATCGATACGGCCTCTTAAGCGTGGCTTCAACCAGAGGCGCAATATGAAAGTTTAAATATTTTCTTGTGAACATAGATCGTAATAATAGTAATTATTCATAATAGAAGGTTTTATTTTTAGTAGATATTTCTCAGACACTCCGTAAATTTACTTACTGAATTTTCTTTAACTAAAAAAATATAAAGATGTGCTTAGTAATTAATTTAATTAAACTATTATGATTTTTTAAATGAAACGTTACTGTCAATTATAACGATTGACTTAAATATAATATTGAATTTTGATACGATTATCATTCATAATTATCTTTTAACTTCTTTGTTAGTAAGTTAAAGTAATGAAAATTTATATGCATTTATATTAATTTCAATAATATTTTTTATTTTTTATTAATATCTTGCCATAAATCCTGCCTCTAATCTGAACTTGTTAATAATTGTTATTTTACACCATACAATATATTAAATTTCCCTAATCCAACAAACCACAAAAATAATCATAACAACTAAAAACAATTTAACTTTGTTCTATCGTCAGTCAAAAGTCATAACACGGGCCACTCCGAAATCCAAATTGTGATTAAAGTAACCTAATACACACAATAACCGCTCACACGTTACCGACAACCGTGCTCAATTTAAACCAAAAGATTACAAGCCAATTTATCATTAACGTAACGAAAAACACATTTATTACCAAAGCTTCAAGGTGTAAATTCGCCTGCATACAAGTGATGAAACATCATGATACGGCTGTGTGCCTCCGTGAAAGCTATACATTTCATTTATAATAGGTACAATGAGCGCGTCATATTGTACACAACACGTCCACTACCGTATTCATTGAATTGCTTGTGTGTGCTCTAAACCAGAGATTGGAGGGAGGCAACCGAATTTGTGCTTTAAATCTATGCGATAAATCTCAAAATTGTTCAACATGACAAGGGTATGGAGGCAATGAGAATATGTTACGTTTTGTTTGTGTGAACCGCAACGGCTCGAAGTATCGAAGAATGCGGAGCGTGAATTACCATGTTTAGGGACTTGTCAGTTTGACAATTTTGCTCTTATTTGGTTTTGTTTGTATTATCTACCCAATTAGATAGTTAATTTTCTTGGATTTAACTAAGGGTTAGGTTAGGTTACCTTTGACCTGCTTAGTTAAATCAATGCGTGCAAATTTAATTTAATTAATTCATATTAATGAAATCAATTCAGAAAAAGGTGTACATATTCAACGTTTTATAAACTTATTTTTAATTGCTCTACATTGAATTTTGGGAATAAAAAAAAATTTGTTTATTTATCTGATAATTATATTAATTAATCAATGCAATAAAATAAATAAAAATGTAATAATAATTTTATTGTACATCATAATGTTAACAAGGACAATGTCAACCGATAGCCGTATCAATTACTAAATTGAATTAAACGCTATAACCGCGCGGGCGCTCTCCGCCACAATAGCGATCACAACGCATCGCTCGCATTAGCTACTGACAATTTACGTACATATGTGTACCACACTCGTTACGTTTACGTGACGCTCACACATGTTTACAATTTTACATTTTTCACGGATACAAGCAAATAACACCCTTACCGGCTCGACATAGAGACGCCATAAGCCAATAATCAGCGTACTGGTTTATAAACTCACGTTTGCCACCGCACCGGGTGGCGAAGTCCGGCAACGTCGCGCCCAAATTTATTGTGACATTTATTTCTTACGGGGCTCAAAACACTACCACTAGCGACATCTATTCACGCAGCGTGAACTAAAGTTTCGGCTCTCAGAGCGAGAGAGCAACATTTGACTATATCACTTTCACGGTCTCATACTTAAAGCTAAGCGGTTTGCAGTGTACAGTTTGTTTGTGTCTGTAAACAGCGCGTCCGCCGAGGTGTACCGCGCATGAATGAAATGGATGACCCGAGGAATGGGAGAGCATTCTACGGTCTATATGCGAGGGAGAAGGATGGCATATGAGCGCGAAGCGTGCAGCGTACTTCGTTTATCAGATTACATGCGAAGTATCGCGAGCGTGGCGATGTTTTGACACGCGATAATCATGAGATAATGCTGGCGATCTGAGCGTCGTTTAGGTTTATATTGGCTTTTTATAGCTGAATGTGGAGTGTTGGCAGCAGCGTGTAGCAGAATAATACCAAAACAAAAATAGCATGCGTTGTTGAAATGACGTATGCCGCCAGGTGACTTTTCAACTTCGCACGCGATCTTCGCAAATTAGCTTAGTTTGCGTTCTTGACAAATGTTTCCTCTGCTCGCAGTTGAGCAGCCTAATCATAACAGCTTATTTCAAAATAATTTATTACACTGATTTATTAGTTTTAGTGTACAATGAAATGTTATAAGTTATAACATAAGGAAATATAATTTTTAAAAATCATAAAGACTGGTTGCAATTTAATTAATAAAAAATTAAGGTAAAATATATTATGTTTAAGGTTAATAAATATTACTTTATAATCTCTATGTTAAAATTATAAATTTTGATCCGATAAAAAAACTGCTTCATTTTTCAAAATTACACTTAACTATAGCTGAATATGAAGAAAAAATCTTGTTGAGTTTTTTCAATAAACACAATAAAATTATAACTAATTCATAAGTTTCAAAATCGCAAAAGACATACAGTGCCATCTATTGTCGAGTAGCTAAATTAATGACAAAGTTCATCATCTTAATAAAATAAAGAGTATCTATTATTTGTCACTTATAGCACAGGAAAATTGTATAACATAAATAACATATTGTTATTTGAAAACCACAGTTATGTAGTACCAGGCATGATTATTAAAATACACATGAACAGTAAACGTTTTATGGACACAATGCTCACGGAATATTTCCATACGAACATATTAACAAATATATAGAGTTCATAGCATTTAGTTTATGCATTAGAAATTCCTTGACCGCTATTTCTGGACGACCGATGTTTATCTTACCGCTACGTACGTAACATGTTATTCTTGTATTGAATTCGCTTTTTTAATTCAGTAATTTTATATGCTATTGATTTTGTAAATCGCTTTTAATCAAGTAAATGGAACACCCATGACGTTCCATTTAACGACTATTTTCTCAGAATGCAAACAAAACAAGTGACGTAATTGTCTTCGCTCACTTCAGCTTCTAAGACGTAGGGTGACAAATCAACATCGAGCTATGCTGCGCTGTACTGCGCTGTGCTGTGCTGTGTTTCTTAAGCTACGTTTTTTAACAATTAAACGATGCTGCGCTGTACTGCGCTGTGCTGTGCTGTGTTTCTTAAGCTACGTTTTTTAACAATCTAGCTCAGTATAAAGTAATCAGCAGCTCGTGTAGTTGTTTATCTCGTCAAATATGACCCTATTTTCAAAAAAACGTAAACATTACGACATAGTTGAATCCGATGAAGATGAAAGTGAAGAAGAAGCGGATATGGATATTTTATGTGTTATTTTGTCGTTAAAAGAGTCCAGTCACAGTAGCTTGTTACCTCACACCATACGTGAAAAATACGGAGAATTTTAATGAATTTAATGCGGCGATGGAGGGGCACGCAGCGTGCTCCAAACCTAACATAGCTCGACACAGCGCAGCATGGCAGAGCTCCATAAAAACATAGCACAGTTCGGCACAGCGCGGCTCAGCACGGCGGGTAGCGCGCCTCGCTCGAGACTGCTGCGTTTTTAAACAGAGCGTAGCCTCACACAGCGCAGCACAGCATGGTTTGTTTGTATCCTCATATAAATATTAAACGAGCGAGTTGACCAAACACAGCACAGCGCAGTACAGCGCAGCATAGCTCGATGTTGATTTGTCACCCGTAACGTAAGTTTTCCAATAAGGGTTCGTAAATTTCCACTATCTGAGGGAAATGTCACGTTGAACATCACAACTCATATATTTTGTAAACATTACAAGTTGCTTGTACCGGCTTTATCCAGGTTGCAAGATTGGACTGATACAATATGTTTGCACATACAGGAAACCTACACATTCATATTAACATAGATCGTCTGTAGGATAAGCGTTCATGAGATTTCTCTCAAACCAAATATAAAAAGTACAAGAAAAACAAAGAAGTTAGGTAGGTAGTCCGTCGTCCAACGATATCGTTTATCGCACAAATAAGATCGTCACGTCTGCTTTTGGCTCAGTTTACATATTCTTAACGTTCCGACGTAAATCTTCCATTGATTTACGCATAACCACGTACTCTAATTTACAACTAGTCGGATTTAGCCGTAACAGACGTATGGCGTCCGTATTTCGACTCATTCCTATAAGTCGTAAAATCACCGGGACGATGTATCACTTTTAAATTTACTTTTCCCCACGGGTATCATTCAAGGTGTTTTATTTTTACTTATTTATAAAAGAATAATGATTTATAGCATATTTATATCAGTGCTTATATGGACTTTTTGTTATTAGGAGGAAAAAAGCGAATGAAATGCCTACGTCGCGATAAATTGTTGACCTACATCGACACTTCGTTAGTTATTTTTCAACGTTTTGTAGTTGATTTACGAGGTATATAAAACAGTTTATCTCTCACAATAATCGCAGTAGAAGTGCCATTTGGGTGGCCACCATTAACTTTTGTTAAATGCGCACAAACAGCACACGTACTCATGCTATTGCATAAATTCTTAATAAACATTTCATTAAACCTCACGTATTTCCTTCGAGGTATTGAAATGTGAATTTATTATAAAAGTATGCAACTATACAAACAAAAGTATACAACCCATTTTTGTTTGACCTACTTTACTTTTATCAGCCTATAAAGTTACAGGCAACTGAGGAACATAATGCACCCGTGAAAGCTCTTAATAAACTGGTCGTTATACTTAACGTTAGCTGTAGCCTGTAGGTAATCTGTATCGCTTTTGTACCTGATTCCTGGTAGAACCTAGTTACTGCTTAGATAATTAACTTAGCAACCATACTGATGCTTCTTACGTAGGTAATTAAACATTACTTTGAAGTTCACACATGTAGTGTAGAAATATATAATATAAACTATTATAAATATAATAATATGTAGAAGCAATCGTAAAACTGAAAATATAAAACGATTGTATAATATCTAAGAGTATATTTCAATTTTCAGTCTACAGAGACAGTGCTTCAGCTTGTTTTTTTCATTTTAAAGGTCACTAAAGTGATCAATTTTAAAATAGACGGAGTTGTTCTTAGACGGAAATAGATTTAAAAATCCTTAGATACTGTATTGCGCACAAATAATGGTAAATAAATGGATACTCGTAGATTATACGTGGCAATATACAACCTTGAAATCAATACTTAAAATATATTCACATCGTGTAGTAATTTACGTATTATTAAAAATAGATAGAGAATTAGAGATATTTAACAGTCTCCTACAATTGACAACATTTCATTTTTTATAAGGCCATGAAAGAAAAAAACCGTTTCTTTATTTTGCTCTTGCGATTACAGAAAAAAAATTATTTCATTTTTTAATCGCATATTTTAAGAGAAATTAAATAAAAACGATAAATGTGATGATGACGTCATACATACGGAGGAATAAAAATGCGCCTTAGCCTAATTTAAAAAAAGTTAAAAAAAAACTATCACTGACATTTACAGGGTATGGCATGTGTCAAATTTCATATTAATGTCATGTTTGTGAATTATTCATGTAAACAAACTTTTAAATCGTGTTATTGTGTTTTGGTTTTCTAATTTAATCTCATAAGCGTGATGTTTGTTTGATTGGAGTTGGACCAATTCATTTATATTATACAAATAGTGCCTATAGTGTTCATAATTTTCTTGAAATAAAAGACTTTGTTTACTTACTAAAAGTTGTATTTATTTAACACTTTCCAACGTTTTTGGGATAGTATATTTGTTTCCCAGAAATTTTCAGCACCCCTTAACAAATCCTGCATAAAGTCATCATCATCAGTACTTGTGAATAAGTTTCTTTTGTTTAAAATTTGGATCAGCAAATAACAAATAACAATATTTACAAAGCTTGACGAATCAAAGTGACAAATGTGCCAAAATGTCAACTGTCAAGATTTTTTTTTAATTTAAACTAGGTATGTGGCAAAGGAAAAAAAGGTATTCCTCCGTATGTATGACGTCATTTGGCGCTTACGACATTTTAGAATGAGATGATTTTAAAACTCAAAAAGATGAATGAAAACTTCCATATTTAGAAAAAGCAAAAAATACATTTATCATAATTTTTGATCTAGTTTTCATTAAAATAAAAAAATAAGTAGCTTAAAATTTTGAAATGTTGTCAATTTATATTTTACGTAATGTCATTGCTTAAGATGACCGATTTGTCCTGAAGGTAACAAAAAACAGTCATGTTATATCAAATCTCCCAATTTATAGTTGTGAACAATATTACCAAGAATATTGAAACTACAAAATATAATAATAATATTTTTAACAATACACAATATTATGTAATAGTTGTAATTCTATTCTATTCAATTCATATATTCAGCAATTAATGAGGAAATACCTTATCTAGTTATAGATAAGAGATAAGGATTATCTTGTTATTAACACGTGTAAACATACAGAAGAATTTATTAGTATCTATTAGCCTATCGCGCCGAGTTTTTCCAATGGTTGTAAAGAATATCATACTTATATGTCATTATTTATAATTATAACCATATGCATATTGCATGCTAAATTAGGTCGACTAGGGGGTGAGACGATAAAGCTTAAATTTTTCTGAGTACCAAATTTATATAAAAAACAGAATTAAAATGATGAAATATCCATAACATTTGACACTGCAGTTAACACTGCAGTTTTTATTACTCGATATAGACAATGCATTTCGATCTTATTTTACAATGCATCCTTTTCTGTTTCATAAAATAATATGAAAAAGTTTAAATGTAATACTGCCACTCACCGATAGATGGCGCTATAAGTAGAATTGAGACTATTTTATCATACATAAGAACTTATGAAGCTTTATGAGGCATGTAAATCGCAAATCCGTTGTGTAACAAATACTTGATATTATGGGTTTTATCTGTCTAATAACGCTATGAATCAGTATTTAAAATAGGATTTAATGGAAATGGTTACCGTTTTCGTTCTTGTTATTACAATCAAAATAAGTTATTAATTTTTTACTCACTAGTTATTTGTGAAATACTTTTTAAGTAATTAGTATTTAATCATGAACAGAAACTAATTTTATTTTAAATGTACTAGTGCTGTCATTTTTCTAATTAAAGTTTGAAAAAGGCGAATAAAAAATTATGTGTACCTGTATAACTGATAAAACCTATCATAAATAATCTTTTAATAAAACCTATGGCTATCTAAATTTCATATCGGGATACAAAGTCCAGGTCCTAAAATAAACATGACAGCTTTGTTGCCACACGTTCACAATTTCCTCTCGATTCTCGTCAAATATATAAGATATTGGGCGCCAAAAATAACATCAACCCAAATACGCGTAAGGTAAGGGAAGCTAAGCTATTTTAAGCGTACTTAACCTCTTTAATTATAACAAGGAAATTCGATTATTTATAGAAGTGACCCATCTTGTGTTATCCATGGCGAGATTATGCTTGATTGCATTTAGATTCACGTTTAGATATGCCATATAGACTCATAAGACTCATATAGACTCATAGAGATAGATACACAGCCTTTGAGCAAAATTTAGGTTATAATAGTGTACATTACTCTTCACAGTTCGAATTATTGAAGTTATACTTCTTTTGGCGCGATCGAGAAAAATGATGAGAGTGAATTTTTACGATGCGCGCGCACACCGACACCTAAATTTAACAGCATGTTGTTAGTTCTAGGTGGTATGAAAATTGATAATTTTTTCATATTTTTTTTTCAACAAGGCAAAACAAGAAAAAAATATAAAACAAATCAATCTATTAATATATTAATTTATATTGAATTAGTCCATTAGTAGTATTGATATTATCTAAATTAAACAATACGTTAACGCAAAAGCACAAAATAGTAAAAACACAACATTAAATTGACATTATTGCATAATAACTCAGAATCAATCATTACAATATTATAATTAATTCCTTTATTTACAAATAGAAATTTGTTACAGAACGTCGCGACGATGTATGCAAATGGGTTGCCTTCACCATATTCACACTGCAGGGGACGCCCTCGTAGAACAATTAAAATATGCAAATCAAAGTTATTACCCACTACTTTTCATCCGCCTCGATTGCGTTCAAATCGGAGGGAAACGGCGCAGACGCTGAAGGCACAAACAGTGGAAACTCACTTACACTTTTTCGTAATATAATTGTCTAAACTTATAAATACTTTTATTTTATGTTTAGTGGAGTGAAACTTATTTAGGTACGTTGAGAGTAAAATTTCAAGGTCGCATCGTGCCAATACCGTCACGTCATGGAGAAAGGCGACGATTTTGGTATATTTGAATCTTGGCAAAGAAGTTACACTTCTGACACGTGTGCTCGGCACACATCTACTATCAATGCCTATATTATTAAGAGGAAAAATTAGATTTTTTTGTATGTTTGTTTGCAGTAACGTCAAAAAGTACCTACTATTTAAAGAATTGTGTAAGCAATATTTAAAACAATTCCATAGAAACATTTATAGCTATAGTAAAAGAAGAAAATATCGCTACAAAGAAAAGCACAAACAAATTTCCAGTAACGTTGCATAGAAGCACCATTAAAAAAACTGGCCAACTAATCTTTAGAAATGAAGTTTCAAAGAAAATACATTTATCTGTTGATTCAGTTAAAATGAGACCATAATGCTCTAGAGTCTAGACAACTACTAAACACCAAAATTACAGAGATTGCGAACAGTCGGGGTTAGCTACGATGTAAATTAATAATATGTAAATTTCACGTTCAGGCACTGAAAATGGAGTTTAGACCGTCGTACAGCTACTCGTATAAGGTATTTATTAATTTGCGTTTGTAACATTTTTAATTGATCTCACGTGGTTGGTTCCGTGAAAGGGTTGAATTAAAATAGATTGTAACAGATATACATTTATATGAATATGTTTTATGACCGTTTAAAATTTAGTAGGAAGCTAATTTACTAACGGTTATGATATTTACTTTAAAACTAAAAAAAATATATCTAAAATAAAAAATATGTAATGTATGAAATTAAATAAATAAGGCCCTGAAGATTATATTAATTGACTAGCCATCAGTCACTTTTTTTAATAATTAATTATTGATTAATTTGTTCACACCACTAAATATAGAACTATTTATTTATTCTGTGACTGGAAAAAAATATACCTACAACTTTAGAATATAATTCTGATAATGAAGATTGGCGTCTACCAAGGCTCTAATCTCGGGCCGTTGCTATTTCTTGTTCATACTTACGACACGGCCCCATTTGAAGGATCTCCGCAAACATTTTAAAAGTAAAAGACATGAATGAAGAACTTATATTTCTGCATAACTTACACGCAGTTAAATTTATGTACACGAACCTAAATTTACAAACATGAACAATATGCAATCAAAAAAGAAGAAGACCGCTCACTGCATGTGAAAAATATTTGCCAAAAATATTTCCACATTTTTGAACGAAGCATTAACCTACAATACACTGTAAAAACAGAATCCTTTTATCATCTGTATAACGAAATCATCGCTACATTACCAGCAATAATTGAGTTACAGTTTCAAATATTGTAGCTCGCGGGATGATTCATAAATTGATCACTAACTCGCAGGTCAATACTCGAAGGGGATGAATGAGGGTGCGCCCACGTGTCGAAGGGCCATAATCCGACAGAATAAAATACAATAGTGTCCGGCTTAATTGAAAAACTAAAAAAGTTACATGTGTTACTATGGGAAACGACGAATTACTTTTCATCGAGGTAGGTACCATTTTTAGATGGGAAACGGCAGTGTAATGGTAGATGGTAAAGGTTACTTAAGTGTGAGAAAAAGTTTATTTGATTATTTGCGGTTTATTAAAACATTTTTGAAGTGAAACTTCTTTATCGGGGTTGGAAAAAAATTTAGTG
>CAJQZM010037029.1:0-17323 GCA_907164665.1 Colias nastes | reverse complement strand
GGCCTCCGACAGAATAGAAATAATCTCGTCATACATGTTATCTAATATATATACATACGTATAAACATTTATGAAAATATAAGCCTGTGTGCGTCAGTTAAAATGACGCATACAGTTGCACGAAACATATCCAAAAGTTGTGAAATATGAAATATCAGTTTTTGATATTCAAAATTAATTTTCGTTGTTGTTTAATAATTAATTATTATCAAACTTATGACATTAGATTATTAGCTAATTAATTATGTTCAATTCTAGACTCATAGAGCTTTTAACCCTTAAAGTTTTTTAAGCGGAAAGATTTAATCTCCATTAGTTAATTTGTTGTTTATGCAGTAGTGTTTTTAATAGCGTTTTGTTAATTTGCTCGTTAATGAGTTTTTATATAATATAGTCCTACCTTGAACCGAGAATTTAGATTTTTATATTTATGAAATATGTAATTGTATTGAATTTTCAAAGAAAAAAGGTCGAGAGAGATCGAATTTCGATAGTCATCTAGTTAAAATAAAAGCTTTTAGCTTCATTAATTGCACTTTTTTACAAATCATGTATCAAATCACATATTAATATTATTTATCTAGAAAACATACAATGTGTTCAAATTAATCTCAGATTGTATCTTATTTTCTATTTTTTCAGTTTTTGTATGGCTAGAATGTGTTATTGGTTTGATTGCCTAAGAATTTTAACAAATTCAAATAATTTTGCATTTATTTATAACATTAAATATATTTATAAAATAACAACTCTCTGTTTTAATTATTTTTTTGATTTATATTGAATTTTATATCGAATAATTACGAATGCAATGTTTGCACTGTCTCAAAATTCGAAAGATTTAATAACAATATTATTAATTTTAATAGATAAAAATTTTGCATTGATTCTATTACTAGAGAATATCTGTCTTATTTGTAAGTAAGAAACATAAAACCTATTATATAATTAATAATCTCTCTTAATTTTCATAACTGTAAACATACCTACTACGCAATATACTACATTCTTAATACAATAATTAAAACTATATCAATTATCCCACTTTTCTGTCATTATTATTTCTTTCATAGCATTTACTGCACTGTTTCTTCACTAAACTTGCCTCAGAAAGGAATTTCATGTTACATTTTCCCATTTCCTCATACCTAATGTTTACAAGATACGGTAAAATATGAGCTTGGAAAATTGCAAGATATTGGTTTTCTTCAATTTATAAGAACCGCTTTGTCACAAGCGGAGAGGCCAATTTTTTCCAAAGCACGACGTGGCCGTTCGGTCTATTTTAAATTATGATTGCACTCAAGAATCTACATAAATATAAATAAATAAATAAATAATATTTTATTTCCATATTCATCCATACCTATTTGTGTTAGTATACATTAATCTTAGAAACTATGTTAGTAATACGTGGTAATACGTATTATAAAATTAAATATACATAGATGTCACTTTTCTAAATATCTAAAGCGCCATCTAGTAGTGAGTAGACTGTTACTAAATTTATGATGACATCTCTTGACAAGTAGAAAAGAAGAAATAATTAAAAACATCTTCCTTTTGATACGTGGAATTGCAATGTATTTTTTTATATTTATAATTTTTTTAAGCTTATTTATAAATTAATCTTTAATTACATTTTAATTTGGTTGCTACACTGTGCTTTATTTACGGGAGATGCAGCCATAATGGTTTACAGTTCAATCCGTCGCGACAGTGGCGCCGATATTTTCCTTATAATCAGGGTGTGTTTTCACGAATACTCATTCTGCCACAATTCGTCCAAAGGTGAACATCAGGGTAACCGGTTCAAAGGCAGTGACATTGAAGTGAAAGTCAACCTTTTCCCCTGTTATCTATACGTGTATGTGACAAATAAATACTACAACTAAATAAAAATAAAATCTATTCATATCAGTTTAAGGAAATCTCTATAAAAGTGAAAGAATAAAGATTCAGTAGAACATCTATCGATCGTTGAGTGAATTTCCGCGAAACACCAAGAGTTTTGCGCGACGCATTGATTATAGGTCCAAAAACGTTAAAGCTCAAGAGCCACCGTTGTCTTCGCCGAGATGGCGTTCATGATGCCAGTAATGAAGAACGATTGGGACATATACAATTCCCAGCGGTCAAGACGGGCTTCGGAATCAGTAGACAAGGCCGGCATCGGCGGTCGGATGCGCAAGGTGTCAGAGTCTCGGTCGGAGGGGCCAGCCTTCTCCCCGCGCGCGGCGGCCTTGAGCCCCCACAGGAGTGCACCGGCCATGCGCTCCGCGTCGTACAGCCGTATGCCGCCGTCGCGGGTATCGCTACGGGCGCAGGACAGCCCCAAGGGCTCGGCTAGCCCGCCCAGTGCGGGACGGGACTCGGACAAGTTTCATTGCAGGTTGGTGGAGAAGCTAAAGCGGGCGTTCAGCCGCTCAGATTCCCGAGCGGAGGAGAGGAGCTCGTGAGCTAACCGGGCGTGCTTGTGTACAGGGCGCGCGCCGACTCCCCCGAGCGAAAGTGGCACTGTACCGCCTGCATGCCCTATCTGTGAGGCGCCCGCCGCGGCTGGCCGAAGAGAAGAGCGAGGCCGCCCGCGCCGGAACACCATCTGTGATACGTACGCGATAGTGCGCAACAGTTGAGTACTTGTGAATGTGTCACGACAACGTGATTTTCCATCTATTGTGTTATAGTTCGGTTCGCTTTTCCTAATGATTGCATGTTTTGTGTCACATTAAGGCGAAGTATGAGGTTGTAATAGGTCTGTATGGTGATTGATTTAAGACTGCGATTAGTTTAAGGTACCCGAGGGCTTGTTTAGGCTATGTTTAAGAGCTTTTGTAGCTTTTGTATAACTTCGGGGATAGATTGTAATGGCAGTTCGTGATTGTAATACGTTTTCTGTGATTTGTTTTATGTAAGATATTTATTTTATGGAGCGGTATATTTGATATTACTGGCTGCCGAAGTAAAGCAATTAAATAATATATTAAAAGTAAACAAAATTTTCCGTCTCTACATTGTATCTGGAAATTATTTTTGAAATTGTTCCATACCAATTGAACTACCAAATGGTCAGTTTTAGTCAAATTGTAGTCATACATAGGCAGTGATAGATAAGTATATATATTGTACTAAATACTTATTATTGAATATGACTGGGGCGAGTCCCGATTGTACCTAAGTATAATTATATTATGTTACATATTTTGCACGATTTTATGTGATGTTAATATTGACTGTATAAATGGACCAGCTTTAAATAAAGAAGGATGAAAGTGTCAGTGAAACTGAAATATGAATGATGGCGTGTAATCTTGAATGATTCTAAAATATATGTAGAGCATATCTGTAAGGAAAGTATTAAATGAGATGGAAAAAGTATTATTTTGTCTGGTTTTGGAACGATAAAAAGTTCCTTATTTCTTTATGTTTAGAACTGCCATATTTACCTGAATATGGATATTATTTCTGAAGCTGTATTATATAATATAATATCCTATCTTTGCGAAAATTTCAGTAGTCTCTAAATGCATGTATGCCACAATGTCTGATCTGATGTTTTATCAAAATATAAGTAATGCTTATTCAATATTATATACTGTTTTATTTTAACCCTTTTCATAATAATAACTCTAAAATTCAAATGTTTGTATTTTTTTTAACATTAGTCACCACTAATAAGTTATTTGAATTACGGAAATGAATATCCGCAATGATTGCATACAAAGTAGTAAAAAGGTAATTGAACATAATTAAAACTTGAAAGGATAGTTAAATAGAAAAATGAAAACAATATAAAAAAGTAATCTTAACATTTATCACAGATTACTAAATATTTATTTATTTATTTTTATTTAAATGCTTTATTGTACTGCCAACAAAAAAAAAAAAAATACAAAAAGAAAACTTATACTAAAAGAAGACACAGCACAGATGGCGGCCTTATCACTTATAAGTGATTTCTTCCAGGCAACCAACTGAAGATGAGATAACATAATAGAAAAAAAGGTGGGTAAAAAGTATACGCAATAATTATGTAATATCTACTGATAGAGAAAAAAAAAATAAATACTAATAAATATTATACTATAAATAATACATAGATATAATAATAGATATCATATATATACATACGTATATACCTATAATTATATATACATACCATAAGTAAAATAAATACATACAATACATATCGTAATACATGTACATAATATAATATGTATAAAAAGGCAAATTACAGCGAAAGAGAGATCATGAGCTAAAATATACTATCCCGAGTCAAAAGCAAGATTCAAGTAATGATTTCTGACAAGGCTTTTGAATGTGGATAGCGTTTGGGCTTGTCTGATATTTATCGGCAAGGCATTCCAGAGGTTAATGGCAGTAACCGTAAAGGAATCGCCATAGAAGTGTGTGCGGTGAAAAGGAATACCCAGAACAAGCCTATCTACAGAACGAAGAGAATAATTTTCACAATGCAGGAAGCTAAATTTATTTTTGAGATAGGAAGGGGTCTTAGGGTCAAAAAGGATACGATATAGTAGCTGCAAATAATGCACATTCCGGCGAAGACGGATTGGGAGCCACTTGAGCTTCTTGCGAAAGGAGGAGACGTGGTCGTATTTGCGAAGACCAAATACGAACCGGATACCGAAATTCTGAAGACGCTCAAGTTTGTCTAATTGCTCCACTGATAAATCAGGAAAGCATGCATCAGCGTAATCAATAATGGGTAGGAGTAGGGATTGTGCTAGCATAATTTTTGTCGATATGGGAAGGAAGTTACGAAGACGCCGTAGAGAACTAGACGCAGCGTAAAATTTCCGACCAAGTTCCTGAATGTGATGGGACCAAGATAAAGTCTGATCCAAGTGAATACCTAGATTTTTTACATTCTTACTGTAGGGTATGATGACGCCGTGAATATTTATGGAAGGCAATATACCCCAGTCAACCTCAGAAAGTTGATAAGGACTACCGATAACGATAACCTGGCTCTTTGATGGATTCAACTTAAGGCCGAATTGATCGCACCAGCTAACTATGTTAGCCAGTTCGTTATTAATAGAGCGAACAGCATGCGGTAGGTCATCAAGCGTTGACTGGACATATATCTGTAAATCGTCAGCAAACATATGGTAGGGAGAAGTTAATAGGGATGTGAGTTTATTAATGAAAATGGCAAAGAGAAGAGGTGACAAGACGCCACCCTGTGGCACACCGGCGGAGACTGCGCACCAAGATGAATGTTTTTCATCAAGCAAAACACGCTGCCGCCGATCGCCCAGGTAACTTCGAAACCAGTCAAGAACTGTTGATGAAAAGTTAATAAGACGTAGCAAACTAAGCAGTATATTATGATTTACAGTGTTAAAAGCATTGCTAAAATCCAGAAGTGCTAAAACTGTGAGTTGCTTGTTATCCATACCGTGGCGAATGTCATCAGTAACTTTGACAAGGGCAGTGGTCGTACTATGACCGGGACGGAAACCAGACTGATAAGGACTAAGGATATTATTAGTGTTGAGAAAGGTACTAAGCTGGGAGTGGATAAGACGCTCAAGTACTTTGGAAAGAAAGGGTAAGATGGAGATGGGTCGGAAATCAGACAAACTTAAAGGATTCGATTTTTTGGGAAGAGGGATGATATGAGCGTCCTTCCAGGCGCTAGGAAATGTTCCGGAGACAATTGAAAAATTTAGGATATGGGTGATGATGGGAATAATGATATCAAGGATAGGAATGATCATATTACGACTGATAAGATCAGTACCGATGGCATTCGACGATATGGACAGGATTGTCTTCTTAACGTCATCAACAGAACTTTGTTTAAAAATAAAGGGAGGAAAATCAGGAGTAGAAACGGTAGAGAGATTTTTGAGAGTAGAGGCATTTTTTACGGTATCGTTAAGAATAGATGAAGACGCAAAGTGTGAATTTAAATTGTCAATATTGATGTTGCAAGAAGGGAACGTATGGGAAGATTTACCAACTCCTAGAGATTTTAAGAATTTCCATATTTTAACAGGGTCGCCGTTTTCGACCGACTCATGAATATGGCGTCTTTGTGCATCCCTACACAATACGTTGCAACGATTACGGATAGTTTTATATTTGTCCTGCATCTCGGTTGATTTGGCCGTCTTCAATTTAGTCTTTGCACGATGTTTTTTGCTAAGAAGAGATTTAAGTTCTGGCGAAAGCCAAGGGGCAGGAGTGTGCTTCTTCTTCACGGGCCTTAAAGGGGCATGCTTATCATACAAAGCAAGCATAATGTCATTAAATATGTTCGCTTTTAGGTCCATTGTTTCAGCATCAAAAACTGTTTGCCAATCACATTCGGAGGCATCCAATTGAAGTTGGTCGTGGTCCATACCGGCAAAATTACGCAGCAGGATAGAGGTGGGTTTGAATTTAGGAGGACGGAGTTTATAGGATAAGTAGATGAGGTCGTGATAGGAAAATGCATCCGCGGAGCACTGACCATGCTTGGATACGGAAAGGGGGGAGGAGGTAATAATGATATCAAGGAGGGAAGGGCAGCAGCCGGGAGAGAAGTGGGTAGGATTAAGTGGTAGAATATGGAGATTGTGTGAATTTAGGAGAAAGTATAATTTCTTACTGCGGTGGTCGTCCTTAAGTAGGCATGTATTAAAGTCACCCATAAAAATAAGATGATTATACTCAGGAGTGAGGTCATCAAGGAGGAGGTCAAAGGAAGAGAAGTAATTATTGGTTAGGGAAGGGCTATAGAATACACCAAGGAGAATTTTGGAGTTAGGTAGTTGGACTTCGATAAGGAGATGTTCGGTAGTATTGTTAGGAGGGGGTTGGGAGGAAGATCGGATCAACTTGAAGGGGATGAAACTACGAAGATATATCGCAACTCCACCACCACCTCTGCCAATACGATCATTTCGGATAAGATGGAAACCAGGAAGGGAATAATTGGCTGATGGAAGGGAAGGCTTAAGCCATGATTCGGACACCAGGATAGCATGGATATTATTAGATACGAATGATGCAAGCATATCGGGAAAGTGAGCCGGAATGCTCTGTGCATTGATGTGAGTGACGTTAAAATTTTTGGGAGCATCATTAAACAACGTAGGGAGGACAAGGGAAAGGGGAGTGGAAGCACTATGAAAACTATTCTCATCGCTGTTTAAAGAATCGAAAGACGTTGAATGACTGCAATCATGATACTCGGAATGCTCAGAACTAATATTAGACATTATAAAAAAAAAAAAGTACTAATAAATAACAATAAAAATAAACTACTTATAAAATAATAATAAAATTTAAAACAAAAATAAATATATATAAATATAAAAAAAAATATATACTAATAATTACAAATATTATAATATTACAGATACTAAAAAACTATACTTAACACCTCGTACCCTCCGGAATTTTACTATACATCAATTTAATATACAATTCGTATTAATCACAACACAAAAATAAAAAAAAGATTTAAAACAAAAACAGTAAATCACAATCAATTTACACATGGCAAGTATATCTAACAAGGAATAATTAGACGTTTGACATACAGTTTACAAATGACAACTGACACTTGACAAATGACAATTACAAATGTTATCTTAATATGTAAACAACGAAAGTGAAAGAATTTAGCTTAGAGGTAGCAAAAATAGATTAAAGCAGAAGGTAGATTGGAAAATAATAGGAAAGTTATACATAACTATGAAATACGTCACAACAGTTTATGAAGGTCATAAATAAATAGTGTCAAGCAAGTTCAAGCTAAAAGTTAACAAAAATTACGCAATTTAAGAAAACGAGAGAAGAGAATTGAAGTTGTGAAGGTCCTATGATGTGAAATACATAATACTATTGTGCACTACTTCCCTTTAACAAGCCTTTTTGGACGAGATTATTTACTACATTCTACGCACATGCGAGTGCATGTGCGTAGATAATAGCGCCGTAGGGTTCTCCCCCGTTCCCTTCAAAGGCTCTAGAACATTCGAGAACTCATGAATGGCGCTCATTGAATCAACGCAGTGAATTGTAAATTATGTTCAATGAATGGCTATAACCCGATGACGGCAGTCTAAATAATATGCTGAGATATATTACACATTTTATGAAAATTTTTTATTAGTGATACAACGTCCGTTAATGTTTCTTTCTTTTAAGGTAATTACAATAATAGTATTGTAATTGTTGTTTTATTAAAGTAGTTTGGACTAAATTTAATTATGATAAAAATAGTCGACTGTAAAAAACCCTGGTCTTTAATTTCTATTAAGTAGATAAATAAAATTGAAAAGAAAAGAGCTCAAAAGATTATCTTTAGATACCTAATTTTATTTATGGTATCTGCGTACTCGTAAATTTTTTATCGGTGATAAGAATTCAGTAATGCGGTTAAGGAGATATTTAATTACTTCCTATGTTTTAAATAATACATCATTTTTGTCATACTTAATCCTGAAACCAAATTCCCGAATACTGATTCTAAAAGGAAATCCGCCTAAATATTTTCTAGGTTTCATAAAAAAATGAGCCTCAAGTCAATTTTTTTAAATATTTATATAGACTGATTGATAATGTAAAAAATTGACATGATTCATTCCAAAATTACTAACATCTTACTTGTACCTACGAACTTAAATTGACTTGGACTCTACATAATGTGTGGCGCTTTACATTTTCACCGTCCATCCTGTTCCGTCTAAACAAACAAACTTTTCTGCTTAATTTTATTAGTAGAGATACGAAGAATTATAAAATTACACATAATAGGTTTCTAACTGTTAAGCGATTATAAATATAACTGACCAGAAAGATTTTTTCAACAAGACTAGAAATCTCATACAAAATATCAGAATATTTTTTTTTTCAAGTTAAACGAAACTTTACCGGTCATCCATCACATACTTACCTACTTGTTATCGTATAGCAGTTAATAGGAATAGTCTAGACCCTAAACCCAAGGTTTTGATAAAAAAAAATTATTTACAGCGTAATTAAAAAAAGCATAGTTTTATCAGATCGATAAAATATGACACATGGCTTACGTAAAATACGCGTTATCATTATTTTTATCAAAGAAGCTACTTCGCTTCTATGAATTGGTTTCATTATGAGGAATTTTCCATTAAGTACCCACTGCAATTAACTTGACATATAATTTTGTCTGCCAATCTAGATACTCGTTATTAGATTGATATGAGCTGTATTTTCCTGTAATTACAAAGAAATAATGGACGTATAGGTAGGACATAATGTAAATAAAAATACTCTAAAAAAGTAATATTTGTTAAATTATATGTTTGTAATGATAATAATGTATCTTGTATATATTTTAATTTGTAAATGTTTTTCAGGCAAATTCAAATAAATTCTCTATGAAAACTCAAAACACACAAAAACGGCAGGTGCTGCTCGTTTTCATACATGAAAATTGGATGCGTGTCACTTGCCTGTTCTAGTCATTTGAAAAATTGAGATCACTGAAATTAATGATAAATTAATATGTGAATATACAAAAAAAAACTTAATAAACAAAGTTGCCGCATATTCGATATTTCATAAATTTTGAGATTTTAACAAAGCTAAAATGTAGTGTTTAATAAACGGTTACATTATTTTCGTTATTTTGCCATTGAGGACAATTAAATAGGAACTAGGTACCTACCTCAAAATAAGAAAAAGAGTCAATAAAGCTTGAGATAATACAATTTAGCACACATACAATCCAAAAAAGAAACTACTAAGCCCTTGTTATCTCGTTGATAAGAAAACTCGTATTTTGAGTCATTATAAATACCGCTAATGTTATAAATGAATAATTTAGCTTTATCAGTATTCTTGAAAATGCTTACCTTTACATTCTATAATAGCTTTGTGGCCTAGTTATCCGCAAATAATCCCTTGGTTCTGGGAAAAACTGGTTTATTTTTATGCGTAGGTAGTAGCTAGCTATTGTATAAGTAGTATACGTAAATAAGGCTTCTTTAGAAAATGAAATATGTAATAGACTTATTTTAATCCTATTATGCTCTCCTTGAAAACTACTTGGAACTACACGCATAGTAAATTATAATACTTTCGCGATTGAATTTAATCTGATATATTTACGTATTGCGTATTACGATATTGTATGAGATTTTTCATGCATTATTGAGAAATTCTTATAGTATATACTATATAATTTTGAATTTATGACAGGATAATCTCAGTGTTTTATGCCTAACTATAAACATTCTCTTGTACAGTATCAACATGCACCGTAATAATACAAAATAATAGATAATAAATAATGTACCTATGTCAAGTAAGTAGTACTTGTGAATTTAATAACAATTTATGACGACAGTTTTCGCTTTTTATTGTGTTCTCTGTATTGGAATATGTCATACCATCTAATCATAAACTAAATAAGCAAAATCAGTTCTGTATATTTTTGAGAAGTATTTTATTTATAATTCTACTCTACATGACATTCTTTTACGTTTTATATTTGGACTCATATGTTTTATTTGTAGTAAGGATGACGAGCATTTTGATACGTTTCCATAATATGCCGGTCTTCCCTAGCTATATAAGGGAGGGGCTATCAAGCTTGCATACTCTTGGCTCGTATAGCTATTATTATGATACTATCACGAGGATAGTAAACAAATACCGACGTGTCAATAAAGAAGCTGACGTCAATTGTCATCAAGCTAATGTTATTGTTGCAAACGTTTTAATATAACAATCGCTGGTTCTTACTGGACCAGACTGTTTCCGTGTTGCTTTTTCTCCCAATAAACTGGTTAGAATTAATTCGTTGTCGCACTAATGTTGTGGAATGTGTTGGTCTATATTCTTCCTGAATTGTTCCTTGTTTGTACTAACATAAAATATCAACAACTATCTGGAGCCTGCGACTTCACTCGCATTAAATGACCGTGGAAAAGGTACCTAGCCTATGTGCTAATACTGACTATTTTGATAAGGCCGTTTCTGTTGATTTCGCGTGAATGACTGAGTCACTAACATACTGGATGTACGTTGTTCTCACATAGTTTCGTGTTTAAATAATATTAGTAGGATTAATGAATTACTAGTTTATAGTAGGTATTTCTTTTTTTTATTTCGTAAAAAGTAGGTAGGTACTACAAGTAAATCATGAATGCTTTTAGCGTACGAGTTGGAACTTGGAAGTGATAATGAATTTAGACTTAGTCCATGGATTGTATATTAGTAAAATTTTAAAGGGCCTAATGTAAATTTCATGTTTTTGATTTAGTATAATAAATAATACGCTAATGCTGGAGTCGTGTTATGTAGAGTCAAACGCATTTGACGATAGTTGTCAATTTTCCTTGATTGAATTGATTTAATTTGCAGTTATATGTTAATTTAATTTAGTTTAAAAATAGGGCAACTTTACTTCTACAAGTATCTCCGCATTTGTTCAATAAAAGAACACAATTCTTATTTCAACGCCTTCTTCCTATTACAGTTTCTAAATTATTGTTATTGAGAGGATTCGATTCTTTGTAGTTAGTCACTAATTAAATAAAGTATTTCTTCAGTGAAACACTGCACGATTGTTATTCGTTTGTTCGAACAAAAACCATCAGAATTGTACTCCAAATGAAGTAACGAGACTTCACGAGACTAGAATGGCTCTTCTATCTGAGACTGATTGCCGATTGGGCCCATTTGTAATGGAGGTATTCTGAAAAAAGTTTATAGTATCTTAAAATCTCTATATATAAAAATGAATCCCTATTTCCCTTGGTCACGGTTTCACGCATGAAATATTTTTTTATAATATTCCTTGAAGTAAGAGAATGGTTCTTATGGAGAGAAAACGGAAACATGTACCACGGGTGAAGCCGGGGCGGACCGCTAGTTTGCTATAAAAAAGTATAGTCTCTGACGATATTAAAATAAGACACTAATGTAAAGTTCAACGATTATACTACTTTATATTTAAATGACCTATATGTTATAGTAAATATAACACACCCCGGTGATGTAGTGCTCTATCTTTTTATTGCAATTGCTTTTTATTTCAGTACAAACCATGCCTACCGCTTTATTTCAGGCGTGAAAATCTAACAAAACACAACAAGCACGACAAGCATTTTTACGTTTATAATACATATACGTATTTAGTAATTAATGGTCGGACTTAATACTTTATGTATACTTTTGCTGTTCAGTTTTTTAATAATTTTATTTTTAAACACAGTAATTGATCATAATAATATGTAGGTATATCATAACTTTGTTCAGCACTAATGACTGAAAATATCTGAAAATAATTTGTTTGCGATCATACGTGTACACTCTTAATTGAGATCTATTATTCGATCGTCATACAAAATATTTTGCGTTCTAAACTTCTAACTTCTAACATCACGTAACAAGTCTAACCAGTTGGCACTAGATTTGACAATAATCGTTAATAATAATTGGTTGGAGTTGAGTTACTTATTCTTATGGCAATAATGCTGCAAAAATATTATTAAAAGTTAAAACATGTACAAGTATGATGCTAAATCTCATAATTAATAAATACCATGAAAATAAATGTACTTTATATTAGTTACTTAGAATCTTTATGGGGTATTTTATCGTAATTATTTTTAGAGGGCTTGTCTAAAAATACACTGAAAAAGGTTAATTCCAGTGATTAGGAATCGTTTTATTTATAGACGTTTGCCTTTGTAGTGCCGTTGAAGGATCAGAAATATTCAACCAATAAATGTCACGCCTCTTTGTAATTAAAATATAAAACATAATTAATAATTATCAAAATTAAACCTTCTATATATACTAAGTACGAATAAAAATTTTGCATTAGGTATGTAAGTATGTTTCAGTACCTACTTACAGTCTACAGATAAAAAATATAAATTGCCGAATAAATAGCACTTAGTTTTCAATGTTAGAGGTAGGTATACTACCTGTGTTGTATCTAAATCAATTTAAGAAAAAGCATATAATTAAGATTTGTATAGTAACTATGTATTTGTATTTAATTCATTGTTTAAATGCTTGCATTGTAAAGTCTGTAGAAGTAATTTGAGATAAGAAATTATCGATAACATTTGACTGGTTTACACTGGTTATGTTAAACCGAATCGAATATTTTTTTATCAAATGAGCACGTAGCTACCAAGCACTTAATCTTTAGGTATTTATCATACTAATCTAAGAAAATAAATGGCGTTTATAATTTTATGGAATTTCACAACTAGAATATATTATACTATATTACGACTTTTTTATTTACTTAGTTTTTAACTCGTGATGTTTAAGACAGGCGCGGTCCCAGGGGGGTGGTCACGGGGGACATGACCCCCCCCAAAATCGTACTCGATAAAATAGAAAAAAATTCTATACTGTACAATATATAAAAAAAAACTAGCTAAGTGCGAATCGGAGACACTCGCACATCTATAGTTCTGTTTAAACCTGTTTTTAATCCCTTGCAAATGTCGAAATTTGCGAAAATTTGCAGCTAACGGCTTCCGACTCGCACTTGGCCGGTTTTTCTTTGTAAAATTTAAAAATAAGTAAAAAAATGTATAGACATTTTCTCAAGTTTTGCTTATCACTTCTATTGAATACGATAATATTTGGCGAGTACGATTGGGGGGGGGGGGGGCTTGCATACCTTTCCAGCTGCGTGACCCCCCCCCAAAATGTCAGGCTGGGACCGCGCCTGGTTTAAGAGGATTTCCAGCGGTGGCATACACTTTTGAAAATTAGGTATACTACTTTATGAAACGATCGCTGTCACTGCAAACGCTCGTACTCGAAAGGGACGAGATCCAGTCGATCCAGATTCCGCCTGAAAAAAATAAATTGTAAAATTTATTAATGAGTATAATTATTAATTATTATTCTGTTCTGATACTCATTCTTAATACTGTAGGGGCCAGAGCCCAGAACTTTATAAATATTTTGTATCATAATTACAAAGGTTGTAAAAAATCATCGTCATGAATCATGATGGCGCCTTGTGTAGGTAAAACTACCTAGGTATATAACCGCAATAACTCTAGAAGGATTAAAGGATTATCTTACTCTTGTTATATAACCAAAATTTATTACATACTATAATGCAAACAATATATTTTCCATGTGTTTACTGGCTTTTATTTAGTTGATTGTTTTATATCAGTACCTACCTACTATACTACTTTTACTATCTATAAAACTGCCCACTAAAGAGACAACGAACATGGTGTCGTTCAAAATCCTAAATCTTATAATATAATTATAATATTATGCTGATGAGGAACCCGATAAACAAGAATAAGGTATATAGCCTTGTATACAAGTATACAAGTTCTCAATAAAATAATCAATCAAATTAAATTAACTATAAGTAATATTTATAAAAAACGGAGTAAGTAGGTATATAACTCTTTCTATTGCTTTAACGATATAGGTAATTATATAAACTATAATAGCTTTTTAGCATATCATTGTACTGTTATTAACTACTGTTACTATCACTTTAGAATAATGAGTACTAAATAAAGATAAACTCGAGTAATTAGTAGAATACCTATAATATAATATACGTACCCACATTCTATATGATAATTAAATTATAATACATTTCACACGTTAATGTCGTCATTCTACAAACAAATGAAATTTCACAATAAACTACGTAGGTATTTCACTGAAGACGAACCACTCATTGTAGGTTTGGATTCATTTACATACAATATTCTGCAACGTAATACATGTGTCACCTTTCATAATTAAATAGAGGAAAGTATTTTTACAGTTGCAATATAATACCTATGCACTATAACGATTTGTAGAGTCATAAGAGCTAAAATTGTAAACATTATACACCTAAACCTAATATGTGTACAATTGTAACTTATTCAAAAGTAAGTAGTAAGTTCGCCTGTAGTAAATTATAAAGAGCAATCAGGAATTACGTAGGTACATATCCAACGGTGAAAGAAGGAATGAAATCGCTTCAGTAGTTCGTGAGATTATCGCGTACCTACAAACAAACATAATCTGCAGCTTTGTAGATCATGTACCTAAAAACCGTGATAGTTCTTAATTTAGTACCTAGCAGCTAGCTAATAAACATAGTCTCTAAGGATATTATTGATTATTCCACATATTTAAATTCATCAATGATTACCATAATATTAGGTTCTCATAATTTTTTATTCGCTCTACGTGGCATAGATCAGGTTACCACGAAGGCAAAATAGCTAAAAAATTTCCACTGAGCTGTTTACAATTTGCCTTGTCATGCAGAGATCGGAAAGTAACCATAGCAATGTTTATTTTGATTTTTGCTTAAATGGAAGCGGTTATCACTAAAGTGGTAATATATACGTCATAACGGCAGCATCATTTTCCTTTGTTTCATATATAAAAGGTGTTTTAAGTTTATTTTAAACACCTTTTTATAAGTTTTTTTTTCTCACATGAAAAAAAGAGCGATTCTTATCAACTTTGAAGATTTTGTGAATTAGTTAATTGTTTCTTTGAACAATCGGATGATTGTTGAAATATACAAAATTTTTTTTCCTGCATTCGAAGAACCACAAAATGTTTTATGTTAGATAAATTTTTTGTTTTGAATATATTAAACAAAAGAATATTATAAAAATAATTATTGCTAATGTATCAATAACTCAATATACTTATTTTATTTATTTATTTTATATAACCCTAAATATTAATTAAAAATGTGCTTTTCTGGCGTTTGATTGTATTATTTTTGTTATCTTATTTTTAACCAATAATGGAAACATTATTACTAAAGCTGCATTATCTTTTATGATCTCTATCTGCATAATAAAAAGCCGAAAAAGGCACCGATACTGATGAGATAAAAAATACTATTGGGTAGTAAATTACTTTTGGCACTTGGCACTTGCATGTTTTTTGCACTAACTACTATATTAAAATATTAACTTACTATATTGGAAACAATAAACGTAACCCGTGCCATATACTTTAACTAGCTTATGGGGCGATTACACCTGACGAGTACAGTGGCGAGTCAGTGTCCTCGGCCGAGTGCTCGGTTGGTATAAACACTTTAACGAGTGCTCGGCCGAGTACTCGGCCGAGAAGAGCGGCGAGAGAGTCACTAGAATCCCAATTTGTTTACTCGGCCGAGTACCCACCACCCCGCTTCATTCTTCTGTCCCCGCAGCGACTCGCTATCCCGCTCCGCGCTCGGCACGTATAAACACGCACTCGCTTGTCACTCGGCCACTCGCCACTCGTTCGTTATTCGTCATCAAGCAGTGTGCGAGTTTGTGTATTTTTTCAAACAATTTATCAAAATCTCAATTAAAATGGCCGCTAATAACAAGTGGATCTACTGCAATTTATTAAAAAGGCTATTTGTTGCTCCAAGGGCATTTCGCCTTAAAATCCATTTTCTGGTCCAAATTCGTTGATCTTCCTCTTCTAATAAATCCCACAATTCGTTAGTAATATCTGGTAACAGCCGATTTAAAACCCGTTTAAATTCTTTTTTTTTTTCGATCCATTGCAGACGTCACGTCGTGATCAAAACTGAACTGACTCGCCACTAGTGTAAATACGTGTAAACACCCACTCGGTTCGGCAACTCTCTCGGCCGAGAGCTTATATTTACTGACTCGCCACTGTACTCGTTAGGTGTAATCGCCCCATTACCGCTCGCGGCTTCGCCCGCTTTGTCTAAAGCATAATAAATTATATACTACTAAAACCTTCCTCTTGAATCACTCTATCTATTAAAAAACCGCATCAAAATCCGTTGCGTAGTTTTGAGGAACAAAAAACACATGAACATGACTAAACTGACTGTTTATTCATTTTAATTAAAATCTTGTAACAATTAACAATTTATATGTAAGTTTACAACTAAAATCTTATCGGAATGCTATCACTTCAATATATAAATAAACATGGTTCAAATCGTATCTTTATACATAAGTATACCTATCTACACATATAAAATAATATCATTATCAATTTAATAAACAATAAGAGTCAATGATTTTATAACAATTTTTATGACGTATTTTACGATATAACATAAAAATAATTTATTGTAAGTAAGTAACGCTGTGTCCAAAAGCACGAAAGGTTCTTGCGTGTGTTTATTTTTTAAAGACTAATAACACCAACAAGCCATGGGCCATGGTGTGTGTTATTTTATCTTTAAAATGTCAAAAATAAATGTCGCTTGTCTACTTTAAAAACGATGATAAAAATTCTCTTTTGAACTTTAGCCTGTGCTTTGTTTTGTTGATCCATTGAAATGTTACATTTTTTAGCCCTAACCTTGCATTTT
>CAJQZM010037028.1:11114-43724 GCA_907164665.1 Colias nastes | reverse complement strand
TCATAATGTTCCACAAAGGCGAAACCCCAGGTAGACACGGAGTGGGATTCATAATCAAGAAAGAACTCAAGAACTTTATTATAGAAATAAAAGGTATATCGGAAAGAATAGCTATATTGAATATAAGACTCCCGCCGGACCTGGAAGCATGGTCTATAGTGCAAATATACTCACCAACTGAACAGTCTAGTACCATAGAAATTGACTCATTTTATAAATCCCTCAATATCACCTTAAAGGAACACGTACACAATAACTGCATCGTAATGGGGGATTTTAATGCGCGAGTTGGAGAGCCACGTATCGGAGAGGATATCGTACTAGGCCCATACAGTAGTGGGAAAAGGACAAGAAATGGACAAAAGCTAATGGAGATGGCCTTTGAAAACAATCTAAAAATAATGAATAGCGTATTTAAGAAAAAACATTCTAGAAGATGGACATGGATATCGCCGGACGGCAAGTACAAAAACGAGATAGACTACATACTTACAAACAGACCCAAGGCATTCGATAATTGTGGTACCATCGCTAATTTAAATTTTAATAGTAACCACAGAATGCTTAGAGCAAGTCTGAACACATCTTCTACTCAAAAGCAAAGTCGACCCTTCAAAGCTAAAATATCCCTACCAAAGAGCGAATTGAATACATCTAAAATCAAAAACAATCTCCAATCTGTGACGAAACCACTTCTTCAGAAACTAAATACTCAACAGAAATACAACATACTACACAATATACTAACAGAAAAAACAGAAACCAACGAAAAATCTAAACCAAGAGACAAAGAATACCTGTCAGAAAAAGCTATAAAACTTCTAGAAGAGAGATCGAAATTAATAAAAATCAGAGAGAAAACGAAGACTACTAGGAAACAAATAAGTCAGATAAGTAAAGAATTAAAAAACCAAATGAGAAGAGACAGAGAACATTTTAGACTTCAAACTTTTAACAAACACATTGCGAAGACAGGTGGCATAAAAAAGGCGCTAAAGTTTCTATCCGAGAAATCTAATTGGATACCCAATATAAAAGACCGATCTAGCAAAATAACCAAGAGACCCGACATTCTATCTACTGCCACTAAATTCTACGAAAATCTCTACTCTAGTAAAAACCAAATAAACCAAACTAAATTAAATAACATAGATAATGTACCAGATGTTTTAGTAGAAGAAATAAATAAGGCAATAGAATCACAGAAACTAGATAAAGCTCCAGGCCCTGACCACATCACTAACGAATTGCTGGCAAATTGCAAGAACTATATTACACCCTTACTGAAGTATATTTTCGATGATATAATACAAACAGAGACAATTCCAACTCAGTGGACAACATCTACAATCATCCTACTGCACAAAAAAGGTGACAAGAGCGAAATTACCAACTATAGACCAATAAGCCTTATGTCGAACATTTATAAAGTTTTTGCAAAAATAATTCTAGGGCGAATAACCAAAACTTTAGACGCAAATCAGCCTAAAGAACAAGCTGGTTTTAGAGCAGGCTATTCAACATTAGACCATATACATGCTGTGAGACAAATCTTCGAAAAACATAAAGAATTTAATGTACCCTTTTACTGCTGTTTCATCGACTACAATAAGGCTTTCGATTCAGTCGAACACGAAAACATTTGGTTATCCCTAAAGAACCAAGGTGTCGAACACAAATATATTCGAATTATAAAGAATGTATACACTCAGGGCACAGCAAGAATAAAACTAGAAAAGGAGGGGAAAGAAATAAAAATAAATAGAGGTGTACGTCAAGGAGACCCTCTCTCACCTAAACTATTCACAGCCGTCTTGGAAGACGTCTTTCGAAAGCTTGAATGGAATCAGTACGGATTGAACATAAATGGAGAACAACTATCACACCTACGTTTTGCCGACGACATCATATTATTCGCTACCAAAAAAGAACATCTACAAAGCATGCTCACAGACTTAGAGAGAGAAAGCCGCAAGGTAGGTCTCACGATGAACACTTCTAAAACTAAAGCTATGACCAACGCTATCGAAGATACAATGATCATCAATGGCCAGCCAATCGAGTTTGTGAAAGAGTATACCTATCTAGGTCAACAAATATCAACTACTAATATAATGTCCAAGGAAATAGATACAAGGATAGGGAATGCATGGAAGTGCTACTGGGGTCTTAAGGAAATTATGAAGAACACGGAAACTAAGATGGCTGTTAAATCCAAGCTATACAACACCTGTATACTCCCAGTTCTAACCTACGGCTGTCAAACTTGGGCGCTCACTAAAGCACAAAATCGGAAACTGGCAACCTGCCAAACAGCAATGGAAAGGAGCATGACGAGCATAAGGAAATGTGACAGAATAAGTAACAGAACCATCAGAAAACGCACTAAAATTGAAGATGTAACAACTAGAATCAGAAAGCTTAAATGGAGATGGACCGGTCATACAATAAGAGGTATTAATAAGTGGAGCAAAGATATCATCTTTTGGTACCCAAGGAATAGGAAAAGGAAACGAGGTAGGCAGTTTCGTAGATGGGAGGATGAAATTAAGGCTATAGCTGGAAAAACATGGTCAAGGAAAGCACTTGACAGAAAAGAGTGGAGGAAGATGGAGGAGGCCTTTGCCAGGATTGGGCAAACAGACCGTGTTGTTGGTGTCATTGACTCATCAGAGTCGTCAGATTAGTGTTTAATATTATGTATCATATTTTGTGTCTGAATAAAGGCTTATATTATTATTATTATGTATCTCAATTCCATAATACACGGGTACCATCATAAGGAAGGTACCCGGTCCTTTGGAAGGCTTACGTGGGGACACGGATCCAACACGCAGAGGCCCTTTCGAGAACTTTACTGTGTTGTGGGACACCAGCCGCAGCCTGCCCATGACTGCACTATAGAGATACAGCCCTGGGCAGTCCGCGGCCGATGTAGGACTATTGCAAGATAAGGAAACAAAATAAACTGGGCTATGGAATGGGATGTTAATGGACCGGAATTAAGGACTATGGAAGACTATGGCACCTGCCTTTCTACTAAGATATAGCAAAAAATTGTTGGCAGGTGGTGACTCGCCCTCTCACTGTATGGGCCCCCGAAATAAGTCGCTGCAATAGTGCGACAAGGGGGCAACATATTGTGAGCAGCTAAGGGTGGAGAGGCGTCCCTGGACTTTAAACTACGATCACGCGCTCCCTGAGGGTCCAGCATCACGTGCCCACTCGCCACTTACGATTCGCATCCACCCTTCGAGCTAAAAGCTCTCGCGACTCCACTCTGGCCGGCTGGTTAAGGCAAGCCAGAGGTGGGGGTCCTGTCCTCGTCAGGCTTCACTCCGACCAGCCGGTGAAGGCAAGCCGGAGATGAAGACAGGGGCCTCCCCCGGGAGCACTCGGTTCCCGCGGGGTCGCTACTCCCCGACACCCCGCCACAAGGTGTCCTGCGGGTTGACTGATTGCACGGGTGAAATATCTATTGTCACGTAGACCATAGATATTCCACCCGTGGGCGATGGGGTCGTCACATCCCTACGCCGTTATTATTATTATTATTATGTTACAAGCAATCCCATAGAATTGGACAACACTTTCTTCGTCCTTAAATCAATGCCAACAAATTGATATTCAAGTGACGAAACTGTGGACATCGCGATCTGCGTACGCGCAGCCAAGTTTTATAAACAAGTGGTATTTTTTATCTTGACGAAATAAAACAAGTGTTATGTATGCTACTATTATAGTTTATAGGCTTTTAGTTTGTTTATTGTTTATATTACAGAAACCCATTTTAATCCTAAATTAAATTAATTACTAAGTTGGAAACGATGTGTATCGCACAATAACGTTTTGCTAAACATCTACGTCAAACTCACGAATCGTTGGACAATACAGATAATTATTTTTACTATTATTTAACTTGGGGTTGCTATGAAAAAAAATTGAGGAAACATACTTTTATCAATACCTACGCTTGATAGGTCATCTAGTCCTATCAAGCGTAGGTATTGATAAAAGTATTAATTATATTGGGACATTTTACTGCAATAA
Organism: Colias nastes; assembly: GCA_907164665.1. Classification (NCBI taxonomy): domain Eukaryota; kingdom Metazoa; phylum Arthropoda; class Insecta; order Lepidoptera; family Pieridae; genus Colias; species Colias nastes. The sequence goes on along the minus strand of CAJQZM010037028.1, from coordinate 39,674 downwards.
AACAAAGCTTCCAAATGTATTGCAAAAGATTATGCAATACGAAATCCTCACAAAACATTGCACATGCATTATGCACATGCAATTTTTAACCGACTTCAAAAATTCTATATTCCACTGTAACAAGCGGTCGTTTTGTCCATTGGTCTACACTAACTAGCAATCACGATTCACTTCACATTGGAGGTCCGGCACGACCGGTCCATTGAAGAACTATGCCAGATCAATCAGCTGTGGTCCTTGATAATATTATTGATAAGTATTAATCGAGAATCGAATGCAATAATATAAATGCGTGTGCGCACGTGCCACTCATATTGTTATAATATTATGCTATTCTGTACCGTCAGCAACGTCGAACTTTGACGCAAAAAATACGTATAAATACGTATGTTTATTTATACAAAAAAAAAAATCAAACAAAACAATTTATTTTCTTTTATTTTTACTAATTTATGATGTGAATTTCCTATACAAAAGCTCGATTACGGGTTTCCCTTACTAGTTACTGTACCATTTTGTAAAAAAAAGTAAAAAATCTACCAAAAACGTTGACAGGTACTGCTAATGCATTGTATCTTGGAAAAATACTCTAGTATGCACTAGACACGTAATTCAAACTATATTTACTTTTATAAACATTCCAATTAAGGGCTAAATTGGCTTGACACTATTTCGAGCGCAATAAAATCAACGGTCAAGGATTGTACATGGTAATGGCAACCGTAGAAATATTCCACGCTGTATTAATTCATACATAACCCTAATTACGGAGAATTGTGATATCATACGTATTCAAGGAATAATACGAAAGCTCTTTTAATAAAATAGATTATTATTCGTAAATATACGGTTAAATTAAAAAGTAGAATTTTATTTAACTCCCTATATAAAAAAATATTGCATAAAAGGTCATAGTAAAAACATTAAAAGAACATCTTCGAACAATTTATAAAAATAACTAACCTAAACTGACCATTCCTTGAAATTATTTTCGGACACATACACTAAGAGATATAGACATACAGTTTTGATAAACCCACCTAAAAATTGCTAGATCAGGTTGACCTACGGTAACAAATGTGCAAATTTTTAAAATAGATTTTTTTTTTTTCAAATTAACGAATAACGTAACGAATATCTTCTTGAATACTCTTCACTTGTAAAAGAAATAAGGAAATCAATAAAACCTAAAAAAACATAACATACACTAAACATCATAACTTCCTTATATACCTCTAGTAAACAAAACATTACATAACATCATTACACAGGGAAAAAATTTAAACGTTAAGTAATACAATATAATATATTAAAATAACTTTTCCTGTTCTTGGAAATGGTATTCCCCGTTGAGTAATAACTTGTCGGCGACTAGTTTAAGAAGCCTTTTAATAAATAAAGAAATTTAACGCATACTATGTCGAAAAGGGGCCCTGACTAAACTTATTGTGTTCAAGTAGACTACAGAGTTTCTTGCCGGCTCTTCTCTGTTGAAACTGTTTTCCGAACCGATGGTGTAAAATCTTTTGCATTTTCAAGATTATTATACGCTCCTTAACCAAGTCTAAAATAATAAATGTTTGAGTTTGAGAACTTCTACTAGATTACAACTCCAGTTTCTCAAAATATTTTTTCCTGGTATTTTGAAATGCATTTATTGATATTTTCCCTGGTAAATTTCCATTTAATAAAGGCCTATTATTGTGAAGTGTGACTTATTTATGTATTCATTAAAGAAAACAGTCACGCACTTTCGTACACTTAGTTGTGTCGTGTAAACATTTGGCAAAACAGCATGTACACATTTTCACGAACACTACGAATATTTAAGGCCAGGTTGTCACTATATCGATAATTCAGACATTCGAAATTTCGACGTGCTCTTTACAGATGTAACCTCAAAATTAGTTATCAGAACCTACAAACATTTAATTAAAAATTTTTTTAAGAAAAACCTTTTAAACCCTCTAATACGCAAAGCATCACCAAGCATTAAAAAATTGAATTATTAATTGCTATCCATGTAACCAATCGCACATTTATCAAAGACACCAAACAATTTCCAAATATTCTACAACCGTTACAACCCTACCATATTCAATACCCTTAAATTGTTTGAAACCCCATCCTTGGAGCATCACAATAATTTTCGCAAGTGTATTATAATTCTGTACATGGCAAGTTTGGGAGCACGCGCCCAAAATATTTTATCAATTACGACACGATGGGTCAATGAAGACATTCGTAAGAATAGTGTTGGCTCCATTATGTAACGAATAAACAGTGTCAGGTATGATAATTATATTTATATTAATACTAGCTGTCCCGGCAAACGTTATTCTGCCTTACTCTTATCACTATGGGGTATGAATTGGTAGATATTGGCCGATTCTAAAACCTACCCGATATGCATACAATATTTCAATACAATTTGTCCAGCCTTTTCGGTTACTAGCATTGTGACACGAGAATTTTATATATTAGATTTAAAAGCTGAAAAGTTTGTTTGGTTTGTGCTAATCTCAGGAACTACGTGTCCGATGTGAATTTAACTTTAAGTGTTAGATAGCCCATTTATCGACGAAAGCTATAGGCTATAATATCATCACGTTAAGACCAATAGGAGCGGAGCAATGCGGGTTAAACCGTGGGGCTCAGCTAATCAATAATAAACAAAATATCACCTTTAGGATTTATATAGTATGCGATACGATACGTCATACGATACTATAACACCTATTCGTCTATGTAACATTACCTGCGTCTATCGTAAACAGTTTTTGTATTTCGTTTATTTATGAGATGCTTGCTCCGACTCCACGCGAGTTGACTTTTTGTATAATTAAGTTTCCAAAACTTTCATAGTTATCGATTGTCCTAATCCAAGCAGAGACAATCTAAACAAACCAAAAATCATTAAAATCTGATCAGTCTTACATTAATTCAGCTGAAATGGTAATCTTGCATAGATACAATGTATCGAAATACAAACTCAATGCAATAAATGCATTTCTATAGATTCATCCGTTTGTCCGATTGCACCGGCAGTATAAGCGTGATAAATAATATCAAGTCGTGCTGAGGAAGTAACCACTTAGACAATGATGGACTTCAGATACCTACATATGACGATCTAAACGCAGTTTTATTAAGAAAATATTAAGAAAATTTTGTTAAAGATAAAGAAAATCTAAAACATTATCTGCTGACCTGGCTCTACGTGGAGTGGGTTTTTTTGGTATAAGTTATTTATCTTAAAAGATAAAATCTCATTGTTATCGAGTTTCAAAAATCCGATATGAAAATAACTCTGATTCAAACTTAAACAGCCTTGTTACACTTTACTTAAGTTATACATTTCAGGATATTATATCTTTAAACATATATTATATTAATATGTTTTCAATTCCAAAAAGCGCTCATCAATTTTCTCTTTTGCATATTGATTTATCTCATGTTCAAAATACATAGTTATTTACTCAAAACCGGATAAAACCAAACCGAACCGGTGTAAACCGGTGCGAGCCTGAAACTCGTGTCAAAATCGCGGCCCTTTACATAAGCCATAAGATGCAAAGCGATACGGCCTTCTGACAGTATTATTTAGTAATTTTCATCAGACCCCCGTTCGTGATAGACCATTTAACGAGCGCGACAAGGACACAAGATGAACGCTGGACACGCGTTGGAAGGTGACGGAGAATGAAGAAAAAAAATTGGCTTCTCACGTAAGTGGTGACGATAATTCTCAAATATTTTACGGAGACGTTTTAATCTGGCACGACTGTTTATTTGAGATAATACATTAACGTATAGCGACATTCGTCTAATCTAGTATGAGTTAGTTTAATACGTAATTATTATTATTAGGGCAAGATAATTCTGCAGGGACAGCTTACTGTGACGGTTGTGACTCATATGATGCGGTATACGTTACTAATGTTTCATACGTAATTATAATTTACATACATTTATAATAAATACTGGACAGGACAGAACAATGTTAAATTCGAGACAGTCAATTCTTTTTGCAATGGAGTCAAAGTGATTTCTTATTTACAGACCGTTTATACAGGACGTTCAAACAAAATTAAAGATATTATTTCAGAAACCAAACATTTTTTTTAAACATAAAACTACACCGCTTTCAATTTTTCAGAACTAAACCTGGGGACCATGTAACCAAAATGTGAGGCACAAACTTTCGTATCACAAAAAAATGATCAAAATTCAGTCAAAAGTTCTGAGGTAACAAACGTAAAAAAATACACTCGAATTGCGCATCTCCTGTTTTCAAGTCGGTTGAAAAGCTACTTAAGATGTATTAGCATTATCACGCACGTGAGATAGAGGTATCGTGATAACGGAGATGTCGAACAATTGATGGATCGTAAAAATAACCATGATACATTTTGTATGTTTAGATAAAGTAACACTTAAACGTCGCGTAAGTTTTCTTTTTAAATTTAACTTATCGCAAGTTAACATTTTCGAGACTCTCGCGACTTCGATCACGTTACATAAGATTTTTTAAAGAATTTATCAATACACGTTACCTTTTGCAATAGAGAGTAGCCAATGAATGAATAAGCAGGAATAAAATGATCTGAACAATCAATAAGTAAATTTTTTTGCTTTATAGTTATGCATCCTAAATTCTTAAAATTGCCTTAATCGAAAGCTTTAAATTTTATATCAAACAGAAAAAAATACTACTCAGTAAACGTAACTACCATAATTTTATCATACGGCTCGCGCAATAGATAAAAAAACTTACAAATCTTGTCATATTATTCAACCTTACATTTTTTTAGTACAATAAGTTTATCTTTAAAAACATGGAATCCACGCTAATCCCGAAAGATAACGCCATACGCATTTTCTTCAGCCCGAATAATCTTAAGTATTAAGCTGAAATCTTTACTCAATTAAAGCCTCTGATAAAAACGTCAATTTATCGTACTAACCCACTGCACAGTGGTATTATAAAGTAATTGGTGATTATCTTTCGCACGTGCCAAACTCGTGTTTGACATTGTTTGGAATTTCCGAATGAATGAATGAATTTTTTGAATCCACTATTTTGATTAAACTGACTGCGCCGTTCCAGGATGTATATTGTATACAAGAATAGGCATCTTTACTGACTTTAATAACCATCCTTTGAAACATGTATTTCGTCAAGGATGACAAAACATTCCTCTTCATTTGGTACAATCATGTGCGTATTATTCCTTCCATACCATGAACGATTTTGAATAAATTAGATATGGCGCCTATTTCATCAAGCAAACAAGTTCTTGATGAAAGAGGCGCCTAATCCTGAAAATTTCCAAAATAGGTTTCAAAATTTTTGTCACCTTTACTTCTACAAGCATCCAATTTTACTTTTCAAAAACTAAAGGAATTTAGACCTTCCTCACTCAGTCACAAGAACTACTCCTGAGTGATTATAATGTAAAATATCAATGAATCTTTTTCTAAACGTGCATTTTCCATGAACCTATTAAAACCTGATTGTTCTTATCAACAGTATTATCTTTATGAAAATTACGAGTTGAAATGTTTAGAGCATTCTCATTTACAGGCATTATATACAAAAGACATTCGTATTATTTATTTTGGTGAAAAATTGTAAAGATAACATTAATAACAACGATAATTTATTATCACGTTGTGATATGCTACTTTTGGATATTATTACCTGTAGTAATGACGAGCGTATTCTCTGCTATAACTGCAGTAGTAACCACCAACTTTTTTATTTTATTGAACCGAAATTCGTAGATTACTTAAAACTTATCAAATCACTTATAATCAACATTATTATGATCAATATTACGAGATTAATCTTAACTAGTAGCACAAAAGATACAATTTTGTTTTATATCTTCATTTAAAATCATTATTAACTGGATCTTTAAACTTGCCGTGACTTCTGCCTGTTGAATGTTCGTTATCAAAAGTTGTTCTATCATTAAACATTTAAACAGTCTCATTCACTTAAAGTAGACTTCCTTCAGAAGCGTTTTTGAATCACAATATCCATGAATATTTACTATAAGTTCACAAAGCATTTACTACAGAGAAGAGTCGTCACGAATCTGTCACTTTCAGAAAGCAGTTTCTTTCTGTAGTCTGTGTTTCTTGGAACCGGTAAGACACTCTGTAACAGGTATTCCTTTAGCACGCCAGTAGGACATGTAAAGGCCAGTATTTTTCCTCTATCCTCTAAATCAGTCCAGCCGATAGCGATAACGTACCGCCTTGCACGCCTTATCACCTCTTGCCAGATTGCTCCAATGATCCGAGTAATCGCCGATTGACGGTCGTAAAATATTGATTTGGCCGTTTACAACAGCATTTGCGTGTCTCGGAATTTACGTGTGTTTGGCTTATCGAAATTTAAAAGTGGCTACTTATCAATCAATAAACTTAAAACAATTATGTAGCAATAGGCTACTTCTATTAACCCTCATAGGTGATGATGATGATGTACTTTGAAGAATAGTGAAACATTCTTACGCTAGATTTCAAATTTCACAACACCTAATAAGCCAATCATAGGTTCTCCTATCTTTATACCAGCTAGCTTTGCCATCCTTAACTGCAGATCCTTTCAATTACCCTTTTTTTTAACGTGAGAAAATTCTGCATGAATACTTGCTATTTCCTTTTTTACTACTACTTTTCCTAAACTAACCTCCACTTAATCCAGGGTTACGCAACTAGCCTCGATAGACCAATTTGACCAACCTGCATTATCTGTGCTATACGCGTAATCAAGCCTCCATTCAAATGATGGTCTACTGACAGTTTCACGCAGTTCCACAGATAAAGTAAATAGTTACTATAGCGTCCGGTCATTACGTACGCATGGCTGGCAACAATTAAACTGAATGTTGGTATCGTATTAATGTATGTGACTATTGTATCGGCAAATTGCTGGGTGACTTTGCCTAATCTGTAAATCTATAATGTATGGTATGGACACATCTCTCGCGTTGCCACAGATGAAAAAAATATGCAATGAAAAATAAGACTTGGGATTGCCTGATAACTATCACTATCAGCCCATTCATTTGGTTCCCACACAGTTCTACTATTAGGAATGTCTCATAAAAAATACTCAAACTGGCCAGCAACAAACCACCAACCGACGTCCAAATCATCTATATGTTTGGCGTACGTTCCCAGATACAAGGGTTACACCAATTAACCCTTCAATGGTATCAAACGAAAAGCGGCTCAATAGCTGCGCATGATTCACTTGCAATGTTCGTACGTACTACGATTAAGGATAACGCATTCATTGACGATTAAACGCGACACGAACGCGTGTTGGATTGTGGCGCGCCTGCGCAGGATTTGGGTCACGCTCGCATTGATAATTGCCGTTGAAGTCTAGACTTGACAAGTATTTTTTTTCATCTTATTCTATTCAAATAAACGTAAAAAAACCACGTCATTATTATTTTCTGAAGTTAAAACACAGAGTACAATTTTATTGTTATCTTAACCTAGGGCGGGCGGCTCAACTCAACTCGATTGAAGTAATCGTATGCAGTGTTTTGGATAATAAATCCACTGATTTCCTGAGCCCTATCCACACAACATCACTACACACACGGTATTAATTCACAATGTTTTTTTTTCAATAAAATTTGTGTGTAGTGTAGTCTTATTTCTTATTTTATCCCAATCTAGCTGTAGCCCGCGGCATGGTTCTAGTTTTACTCGTGTGATAAGTAGCTCATTTAATTATCCAAAATATAATCTATCTCTGAACCAAAAATACAGAATCCATCTACTGTCTTGTGTTCTAGAACATCCATCCATCATGTTTATGTCTTCAGTAGGCTTTATTACTTGTGTTTTATAGACTTTACTACTTGCGTGTTTTATTACTTCTTACAATCCCACAATAACTAATTACAAATCACTAATCACACAACATGACGCTGCGACATGAGCATCCACCGGCCATCCAGCGAGCCGGCAAATGAGCGTCTTCCGATCGCGAAGGACACTTGCGTGGTCAATCTGACCGCTTCCGTGTTCGCTTGTTTTTGTAGCAAAAACTGTAGTTTACAACTCGACACTATGTACACTTATTTGTGTATTGTCGAGTTCTATTGATTTTAACGTGAATTGAGCGATGATGGTTCGCAAATTGTAATGTTGAGTGAGGTTTATAAAATCAGTAATAATACCTAGCTGGTGGTTCGCATATTGAAATGTTGAGTGAGGTCTATAAAATCATTGATACCCACAAATAAATAAAGCCTAATAATACCTATACACAGACAGACAGTATAACTTATTAACCACCAGACTAAACACATAAATGTTGTAAAACAGAAGAAATTTTCGTAGTGCGTTGATCACACTTGTAACATGCAAAAATTTAACGGGCTATAAAAATAACCTCGTAATAAACTGGACTATTATAACTGAATGTATTTGTACCTATAAATAAATATAGCTTTATTATCAATTAAACATCAATGGGAATCGCGTTTATGAATGGACGAGTAAATACACAGGCCATTATATGCTAATGTTATCGTAAAATCAACTTAATTACCAGAGATAATAGACGCTAAATCGCTTGCATCCGGTGCACTAATAAGATGCAGATCCGATGTTTGATTATTTGATATGAAAATATTAATAAATCCAACACCACAGATTAAATGAAGCAGAATTAATTTAATATTCAATTTATAACTTACATTAAATTTAACCTTTAATTTTATTTCTCAAAACAGCATTAAAATCAACTTGGCTTAACATATCTCGAAGATAAATAAAATTTAATAACAATAATGTCTGCAATACGTCTGATATTGCAAATAATCTTGAAAAGAAAGCAGTTGCTATCAAAAAAACTATCAAAATCCTTGAAGAGTACATTGATAATACAAAAAAGGTTAATAAGATCGCATATGTTATAGAGGCATGAAGATAAAAATGTAATACTCACTCTTTTTTATTGTTGACTACAATGACTAGTTTCACTTTCCGAGGGCCCTTGGTCATTTTGCAGATATCCTTGCCTTTATCCACCGGGCCCTGGCTTAAAATTTTTAACAGAGGAATGTTTTCGTATAACTAACACTAAAGCCGAATGGCTTGCGTCCAATGTCACCTCACTGACATCCTCACTAGCTTGGTCCACTGCTGTTCCAACACATCGTCTTTACTTTTATATCACTGTTATAATACTGAATTCACTTGCACTTCCAAAATCACTGTCTCTATAATACTGTATAATACTTAGGTTCTAATGTACCTGTTGTAAAAGAAAAACGTTATCGTCATGAGAATTCGGTACACACTGATACCGACACAAACATAATATAGGATTACGCTACATAATCGATGTATCGGTGACGTTTTATCTTACATAATAATTAGCGATAATAGGTAAAGCTATTAGCGTTCACGTGAACATATTGTATCGAAGGAAATTCGTGCAAATATGTACGTTGATAAACAGAGACGAGAGATCAATCTGAAGATACGGCAAAGTTACTGAAGGTAGAAGGTATTATATAAGATGTTACGTAAGAAATAAACGTAATACATGCGAGCGTGATGGGCGAATCTATAGAAATGGCACATTTTCGTCGAAATAACGTCAAGATTTCTGGATGATGAATGATGATGCATAGCGACACGTCTGAGATTGTGAAGATTATGATAAGAGGCCGTCGGTGATAACTGCGAAACGTCGAGTTAATTTTTAAATATTTTAAGTAAAGCGAGCTGTCTCGGAAACTTCGTGCACTGGTTATTTGATAAAAACAACGTCCATTAGCCGAAAAGATTTGTTTGTCGTGACAATATTAACTCGGCGCTTGTGCTACATCGTTGTCACACATTACATTGCTTACTGAAGAGCACTGTAATTTCTGTACAAATATTATATTTACGTCGCACATCAAGCGTGGTTCACGTGGTTTTTTATCATCATAATTCTTAATTACGTTGATATAACCTCATCAATCATTAGGCACCTATATTATAACATAATCCTTCTTAGACGGTTGAAAATATCGCGTGCGATCAAGTTTGTTGAACGAAGAATTTAATACTGTTTTCGAGGAAAATTATTTTTATGTGTAGTATTTATTTCTCATCTATCATTATTTTTATCTCATTCTTACTTTATTCTTTCGTTGGAAGTAAATTCCAGTTTTTATCTACATTATTATTCATCAGCACGAGCGGTAAAGCCCAGACAATGAAAATAATCACTGAAAATTGATTATTTGGATTAACATTCTTTATTTGACAGAATGAAAATCCTCGTAATCGTAAATTAATTCATCTTTAACTTTCGTAACGTATAATAACAATAACAAATATACCAGTACCAGCCCCGCGGTTTTACCCGCATTGCTTCGCTCCTATTTAGCGTGATGATATAGCATTATAGCCTATAGTCTTTTGTCAATTGACTAAAAGTGAAATAATTTTTCAAATCGGACTCATGGTTTCTGAGATTATTGCGATCAATCGAACAAACAAACAAACTATATATTATTAGTATAGATTTATTGACTGTCTCACGTAACACGTTTAGTATCCGCCTTAACTTGTTAATAGTGTATTGTGAATTAAATGTTCGCATGTACCTTTTGAAGTTAAGCTCTGACAACATGTTAATAGACAAATAAACATTCATTATTATCATAGCGTAGAATAATAATTGCATTGTCTATCACACACACACTAATGTGTGAAAGTGGCGCCACTGTTTTATCTACTCTTACCTAACTAATAGAAAAAGAGTTATTACTTATTAATTATTATTGTATAGAAATTAAAATTTAATTAAAGACTAATGATAAACTGTAGAAGTAGGTATGGATAAGGCAGTAAGTAGTAAAATATATTGTTATTTACAGATTTTAAATAGTCAAGCTTTTACAGAAATACTGTCGGAAAACGTTTTTATATAACTACTTTTGCTGTTTAAAAAAATTTTAACAAGTAATGTAATTGTTAAAAGAAAATTATTGGATAAGAAAGCCACAGTATTTATACAACAGAAATACGCTATTATGACGTATAATATAATTAATTAGATAATATTAGTCATTATTCCAGATAAGTGTTATACAAAAATTCGTAAGTATTTGATAAAATAATAATCATGTATTTAAAAACGATCGAAAGAAATTATAAAAGTAATGGTAACTAAATATTTTATAAATTATCAGACCTTAATTAATTACATTGAAAATTACTGACTCCATCTCGTAAATTATTTATAAAGAAAATAAATCTTTGAAACGATTCACAACTTACGACTTACCAAAGTATGTAATTAGAATACAGAAAAATATATTCTCAGATAATATTTACTACAGCTATTTTCAAATATATTAAATATTAGAAATAGTCCATTGAAAAGTTACATTTGGGGTTGCGTTATTTAGAGGACGCAATTTTATTTTTTTGATGTGTAGGGGGGGTCAGTGAGAAGCTAAAACCAAGTTTGTGGGGTCGCCAACCTTGTCCCACGGCCGCCATCTTGAAAATAGCGGTTGATATGGTTTTTACGATATATCTCATAAACTATTTATCTGATAAAAAAATTTGGTAACATTATTTGTTGCAAATTAAATTCTCTACAACTTTGGTCCAGTGACTTATTGTCATAGAACTACAAATAAAAAAGTTATAAGCGAAAATGTTCAGAAATTAGAGATATTTATATTTTTCAGTAAAACTTTTTTTTATCATTTTACGAAGAAATCATATCAGACCATTTTAGTAGATTGTTTTTCGAGGAACAACTTTTATATACAACATTTTTTCATTAAGTAAATAGCTAAGGTTTTACAGCGCTCCGAAGTGAGTACTATTTTTCAGTACTCTTAACTATACAGTATACATATATTATGTGTGTACTAATAATAATTTGTCATAAGTAATTGTTTTTTTTTTGTTATTATAATATGTTTAATAATTAATAATTAATTTTGCAATATTATTAATAATTAATTATTGACTGAACTGACTTGAAGTCTGGAAGCACGTTTTTTTTTACGTCGAAAAGCAGGGCTGAAATGTTCTGCAGTGTGCTTCCATTGTTCTGGAGTCTGGGAAAAGAGCCAATAGCCATTATATGTATAGTTAGGAGTACTGAAAAATAGTACTCACTTCAGAGCGCTGTAAAACCTTAGCTATTGACGTAATGAAAAAATGTTGTATATAAAAGTTGTTCCTCGAAAAACAATCTACAAAAATGGTCTGATATCATTTCTTCGTAAAATGATAAAAAAAAGTTTTATTGAAAAATATAAATAGCTCTAATTTCTGAACGTATTCTCTTATAACTTTTTTATTTATAGTTCTACAACAAAAAGTTACTGGACAAAAGTTGTAGAAAATTTAATTTGCAACAAATAATGTTACCAAATTTTTTTATCAGATAAATAGTTTAAGAGATATATCGTAAAAACCATTTCAACCGCTATTTTCAAGATGACGGCCGTGGGACAAGGGTGGCAACCCCACAAACTTGGTTTTAGCTACTCACTGACCCCCCCTACACATCAAAAACATAAAATTGCGTCCTCTAAAAAACGCAAGGTTAGGCCTAAAAAATGTAACATTTCAATGGACTAAAAATGACGTGACAACACTGATGGTACAAGAAATTGACTTTGACAAGTAGGCTATAGTAAAATTTCTGTGAGATTACATCATTCACGATGCCATTAAGATTTTCAGTACACGTATACAACGTAATACAGATAAAGCAATAATTAAAAAAGATAACAACTATCACCATTCTGTACTATATTTCCTAGTAAACTTTAAGAGCAAGACATGGCTCAAACAATTGTCGAAGATAATGCAAATATTGCAGACGACAATAAAAATACAATAAAACAAGAAACAAAGTAGCTGTTTATAATTTGAACTAAATGGATAGTAAAACGGTTACCGATGGTAACACAGTAGCTCTTATCTCATGGAAATGAAATTGGAAAACGAAGCAAAATAACATTTTCATAAACACACGTCATAAACACACGTTTCTCAAAGACATAGAAAGAATTGAACCAATAGATACAGAACAATGATTGGCCAATTTGAAAGAATTAAATAACAAAAAGAACGATAAAGAAAGAGAAGCTACATTGATTGAGGTACCTCAGTCAGCTCATACAGTTTTCATATAGATACTATTATGGACCCTCTTCACAATGGGATGCGTTCAGCGAGTAGAGGCAATCACGATAGTGTAGAGGGCCTAAGGGTGACAAATCAACATCGAGCTATGCTGCGCTGTACTGCGCTGTGCTGTGCTGTGTTTCTTAAGCTACGTTTTTTTAACAATTAAACGATGCTGCGCTGTACTGCGCTGTGCTGTGCTGTGTTTCTTAAGCTACGTTTTTTAACAATCTAGCTCAGTATAAAGTAATCAGCAGCTCGTGTAGTCGTTTATCTCGTCAAATATGACCCTATTTTCAAAAAAACGTAAACATTACGACATAGTTGAATCCGATGAAGATGAAAGTGAATAAGAAGCGGATATGGATATTTTATGTGTTATTTTGTCGTTAAAAGAGTCCAGTCACGGTAGCTAACCTAGCATAGCTCGACACAGCGCAGCATGGCAGAGCTCCATAAAAACATAGCACAGTTCGGCACAGCGCGGCTCAGCACGGCGGGTAGCGCGCCTCGCTCGAGACTGCTGCGTTTTTAAACAGAGCGTAGCCTCACACAGCGCAGCACAGCATGGTTTGTTTGTATCCTCATTAAAATATTAAACGAGCGAGTTGACCAAACACAGCACAGCGCAGTACAGCGCAGCATAGCTCGATGTTGATTTGTCACCCTTAATGTTGACCGGACGTTGTAGATGTTTATTGAAAATCGCCGTAATTGCGGCAAACATCGACGATCATTTGTTGGGCCAACCCTGCCCATTATTGTGAAGAGGGCCCATTCCATATAGTGTACATGCTATGCGTCAAATTCTATCATTAAAGGATTCTCAGAATGTTGTGAATTGAAACCACGTGACGTTTCAATTGCATTTTATTAAATGAGAAAGTGGGAGCTAATACAAAAGATACTGTATACATTCGTCAATATACAATACGATCTAGGCAATTGATTCTAGCTAGATTCAATAAAATCTAGTGTTTGTCTTGATAGACAGTGTTATAAATGAGGACTTAAATACTGGTGAAAACATGCATGCATCCCGTCAGAACTGGAACATTTTATGATTTAAATTAATAATAATCGATATAATTATGATATAATTTAACTATGTATTGTTATTTTTAACACGCTTTTATTAGCTTAACAGGTGAATTTATTTCTCTTTTCAATTCGATTTTGACCCACTTTAATCGGACAGATTTAATTCAAACTGTATATCTACGTGCTTTAAGTGTTTAAAACTACGCAACGGATTTTGATGCGATATTCCGTAAGATAGAGTGATTCCCGAATCACGAGGAAGGTTTCAATTATAAATTTATTAGGTTCTAGACAAAGCGGGCGAAGTCGCGGGCGGAAAGGCACTTCATAAATAATAAAATTACAGTAGCCAAGGATTTTTAAATAACAATCGTTGATATGATAAGATTTACATCAAGTAAATACGTTATATGGGTTAGTAGGCTAGACACAGTGATTCCTATCATCCAGTAGGTACTTAGAAAGACAATCGGGGAAAAGAATACAAATATGTACTGATGAATGATAGTGGTTATGTATATGCATATAATATAATGATAAGATTACTTCTTCAATAATTATTCATCAAACGAAAACATTTAGAAATTAAATACTATAACGAATTTAAAAGACAATTTATACCTTGTTAACCATCACGATGTTTTTGAGAAATTAACTTTACAAATCCTGTTGAAGTCTTTAATTTTTATACTAGCGTAAAGTGAAATACGAGTACAAAAAAACCTACGAAATAAACATACAATAATATTAAATTCCTTTATACATCGGCATCACCCTAGATTTGTTCACTAAATCTCAATGTTTTCTGACTTAGGGTCAATTAACATGCCTTCTTATAAAATATCTCAGCAAAATACAATAACTAACAATAGCGCACCTTGAATGCTTTGCCAAGGTACTTCGTGTTTTTTATCCTTTTAGTTTATCTTTATACTAATAGGCCAAAACAACGAATTCTATTTAAATACCAAAACACTTAAATTATTTCCAGTTGTTGACACCCCTATAACTCCTATATTTAAAAAAGTAGCTGCATACAAATTTGCGTCTATTGCATCTAGGGTTGTCAATTTCCAATAATCACACTACCCAAGATGCGAATTAGGTGTTCTCGACATCATTTTAGCAGGAGGCCGAGGTGTAATATCGTAAAAATCAGTGAAACATATCTTATCGTGACGGATACCTGAATATAGTGACAGTGCGCTATCGCTATCAATTGATAAAATAAAACTGTATTTTAAAATACGCAAGTCAATTTCATATAATTTTCGGAAGAAAGAACCTAATACGTGACAGCCACAAACCGATAATTAAGAAAAGAATGGAAAAAGTGTTTGTATTCAATAGGCCGTAACATTTTTTGAGACATTCTCTTTTACGTGATAATATTTTTTTCTCGCGAGAGCAATTACAATAACCTTTCTATATAGCCTACAAAATCTATATTAGTAGTACAAAAATAATAATTTAGTAGAAAAAGACTAACATTTTATAATGTTTCAAACTACCCTCAAAATTGTCAAACTCATGACTCAGTATTAAACATAAAAACACATAACAATTAGAAGCATTGTTATATTTTCGTATTTACAACTGATAATCATTATGTACTTGTTTTATTAATAAATTTCTCATCGTTCACTATTATTATTACATGTAAACTAGGTTATGCATTGATTAAACAACAGGTATCATATTTTATTATTATCGAAGCATTAGAAACGTCAACATTTATAGTTTAATTAGAGATTGTGTTATGAGGCGGCGTATGTTAGAAGTTGATTATGACCTTAAGGTAGGTTGATGACAATTTCAATTACTGTAATTTATCTTGCAATTAATATTTTTAGACTAAAACAATATTTGAGCTATTTTAAAACAAACGGTTCTTTCATTTCCCATTAGAATAAAATGGAAATAAGGCAAATAAGAATTTTATTTATATTTAGGTATAAAGTTTTTAATCACTTCCTAAAACACATTTAAGATGCCTGATAGTTAACAAACTCATCTATAACGTGTGGGTTAGTATGCCACTGTGACGTCACAAATTCCTCATTATCCACCAAATTAAAAAAATAATAAACAGGCTACAAAACATACAGGACCATACTATCTATATTGCATAAACGCATCAAACAAGTAGCTACCATAAAACCAATAAATAACGAGAAAAACTAGAAAATAAAAGTCATGTTGAGAAACTGGAAACAAGGCGAGATTATTGTGTTATTTTTCGTGATAAAACTATCATTGTAATCTGGTCCAACGGAACGTGTCAAGTATTTTGATAGATGTGTGAGATAGTAGCGACTCAAGGTAATCTCGATACAGATTAACTGAACCTATGTTCCTGAAGCGAGTTAAAATAACTTCAAAAGATTCAAAAGTTTGAAGACACACCGAGACAGAGAATACTTCGTAATATTAAAGAAGCAGAAAGTAAGACGAATCATGATACACAGCAAGAATGTAATTTTTAGGTCAGTAGGGAACTCGTTATCTAACATCTAGAAATCCTAAGAATAAAGATAAAAAGTCACTGTACGAAAAAACATAACCGTATCGAATCCAAAAGCGTCGACACGGCGATGTTTTTAAATAACAATCACAAATGAGCAATTAAGCAGAACGTCGAAATTTTCGAGGCATTTAAATAAATTACATAATGGTACGTCCTCGCCGAAACAACTTCATTTCTAACGATTGTCTTCACAACTGTGACAATTTGTAAAACAAATTCCAAAAACTATTCACTAAATGATTTACAATTAAGTGTAAGTGCTAGTGATGATTTCGAAAATTGTCCCGAAAGGACAACAAAAGTTTGTTGAAAGGACGACAACGAAACTGTTGAAATATTTTAGTCAATCAATATTCAACAAGACGTCTACAAAATTATCATTACAAAAAATTGTAATTACGCCCGAAATGTCAGACACGTTGTTTACGTAATGAAAAATAATAGAAAAATGGATGATGATAAAAACATCTTAGTTCAATTTATACAGCGGACGCTAACAGACGTGTAAATCGATCGAGAAACAACCGTATTAAAATGCATATCGAAAGAAATGAGGTCGACAGAATCTAATAAAGATGGCAAGCATGAAATTCAAGGAAGCCGGATAAAAACTAAATTAATTGAACGCGAAAATAACTTTAGCAAAAGTTAATTTACCACACGACATTCATTTAAGAAGGCTGTCACAGACGCATCTTATCATAACCTTGTAACTATATTTTCCACGAACTACGAGATTTTCAACAATGCTAGTAACGTATTCCTTATATTAGAACGAGCCGTAAAGATAACATTGACTTCAAAGCCTTATGCAGATGGCATAATTTTTTATGCAAATATTCCCATTCATTTAGAGCGCGACAAGTGACGACGTATCGTTGCACCGGCTAAGGTTCTTGAATTACTTACAAGAGAACGTTTCAAACACACCACAATACACGACTTGATAATAATAACGTAGCGTGACAAGGTATCTACGTCGAGTCACGTCAAGCGACCAAGTGGCACTGATACTGTATAGTATTATCATGAAAAACAAAATACAAATAAAGCAGTCAAAGATGATAAACGGAGAAGTGTCGATAGTACGCGCTTGTAGCTCACCGGGCACGCACGTTAGAGGTGACAATTTTTCATACAAACTGTCTGAGAGAAAACTTTAAAGAAATTGACTACAAAATAGGATAGTAAGCTTTCACAGTAATAAAGATAATCTAAGCTACTCCTGAAAGAAAACAAAACACAACGTACAATAGACACAGATGCGTACGCGCATGATTAATCATAGTATACATATCTGTTCTATTAGGAATGACACTGAATATGTGTCAGCTTATAAACGATAACAAATAAGAGACAGGTTATATTTTCACAGTTTTATTTAGAAATGTTATCGGCCATATTGACGTGAAGCTAACCAGTGTGGATGTATCGCATTGGCCATTAGATAATTGAAATCAGAATGTCAATAACGATTATTTAAATTATGATGTAACGAAGCGGTTTGAATATACCGTTATCTTAATAACGCGTTGTAAAAAATCACTTGCGTCAATCTGGACTGGATTTTTCGTGCGCAAAATGTCTGGTCCCATTATAAAAACTATATCAGACGGATGGGTATAGACAATAATGCAATCAAAAAGTAATTGAACTCACAACACTTAAGATTTTAATTCAACCAAGTTCCTTTCAAAGCGCTGATGTATCGTCAAATTAAATAACACGTAAAATGCACCACAGGTTTAGTTAGAATTCAATAATCATCAAGACAATTCAGCAGTTTCTATGATCTATATCTAACATCACTAGATAACTTTTATCATTATAATAAGATAAAACATAAATACGATATTTATTCTAAGAAGTTTTTTACGTCGTTAAAAAATGTGAATTTTTACGTTTTATTGAAGACTGATTTCACGGTGTCGTCACGATATAAAAATCGTGCTGAAGGAGCGTGGACGACAGTTTATCATATTTACTTAGTACCAGTAGTATAATATACAGTTTCACTTTTATCGTCAAGGATGAAATAGTTATAGCATCGATAGAGGTTTATACCTCAGTTACAATTTGAAAATGTTAAGAGAAATGTACGCATGTAATGTATATAATATACGCATGTAATTCATGTCATTAATAGTATCGTAGATTCTATAGATATCGACTGAACGAACACCATGAATATATCCAAGACCTTTTTACCCCCTACAACACCAAAAATAGGCGAATTTCACAAAAATTTCCTTGACACAATATTAAATATTTCTTCAAATATTAACCTACAATGTAATATCAAAAGCATGAAGATGACACAATTTCACCGTCACGATAACTGCACATAATAAATTCAGCCGGTACAATTGTAATCGGCACGCGAGATTAAAACGTGGTTGCTAAGTAAAGATCTATTAGGCATAGTATCAAAAGATAAACTAATGTTTTATGTATGTGATATTCCTTTGTCTATGGTTTAACACCATAATAACTTAAAACTATAATGCACTTTTCAAACTCGTCAGGAAGATTTTCATGTTTTAAAACAAACATGTACACGCGTCGTAAAGTAGCTTAGCTTTTAAAATATGCTTTACATGTAGGTAGCACGTAAATATTTCAATATTTCGTAATATACGTGTAAGCTATCCATCGTAGAAATTTGTATTTCCCTATGAATCGAAATTAATTAAAATTCGAGCAACAGTTCACGTTACAAATAGCAATAACATAATAATATACCTTACATATGTATGAATTATCTCATAATAACTATTTCGACCAATATTTTTACATACTTTCTACAACAGCAATGTACGTACATCAATTTCTAAACGCTACACTGTAGAACCCGCTACGCTTCTTCTACGAAATGCTGTAACCGTATGTAACATTACGAAGTATATACCATAGTATATAGAGAACTTGTGTATGTACATAATATGTACTCGTGTAAGTACATACTCCATCCAAAAAGTGAAATCCTTGTACGTTATGAAACTATATAAAGTCGTGATTGATAAATTTTAGCGCGTACCAATGGCTCGTGGTTTTACAATTTATTTGTATCTAAGTTGGGAACGAAATGAGGTTTAAGTTAACACGACGTGACATCATTTTAAAATTGTGTAATATTACAGTTTTATTAGCTTGCCCAGCAAAGGTTGTTCTGCCTGGATACCCTACGGAATTCGAGCTATCACCAAGGGGTCTGAAATATATTTACGACCTGAATACTAATAACACTTATATATAATAAGAAATCACTTTAAGAAGCTGATAATCTGATTGCTGCTGCACGATGCAACATAAATTATTTGAAAGTTTATCATTAATAATTAAACAAAATTTTATAAATATAACTTAAGTACGTAATATAAACAAATGTTCACATAATGTAGGTTCAGACTCAATGCTGGATTTTATATTTATTTACCACCTTTCAAATGAAAATACCTCTCACTATCTCTACTATTTTATTACTTACGTATTTGTAATTATCGCAACTACCTCCTATCTAAACTAAAATTATCATAACGCATACAGATCCGTTACCATAATACTTCATATTTAAGCAAGCTATACAATAATGAATATCTAACTTATTTAACATAATTGAATGCGCCATCGTGACTGACCGTTTGTCATAGACGTGACTGTTGCGAATCTCATATAATGTTAATTGTATAAACATTACTACATCATGCTCCTAGTAGACTAGCTTCTTGTGGACATTTGGGATGCTGTTGTTCTAGTGACGTCACGGAATTCAAAATGGCGCCTAGTTTAAGCAGGCTCTAAAGTTGTTAGTACGAAAATGTTTTAGTGTAATTTGTGAGTTGGAAGAGATATTTAAATGTAATGATCGTAATATTTTCGATGTGTTGCAAAACATACATACAGTAGAATGCGAATAACCGAATTGCCAATTATCCGAAGCCTGTAAGCCCATCTGAGCGAGGATACCTTTCAATCAATTTTAATCATTTAATAGGTCCCTTTGTGCTCTAACAATACGGTACCTTTTAAAGCACAATTTTTTACATCAAATTAACCTCGAACCCCAGACTCAAATGCTAGACTATACAATAACAATCACTGAGCCACTGTACCGTCTAAACTCTAAAGCAATACCCGATCGACCTTAACCATACACTATGTGTGTCAAGTGACGAGATATATTGATAGCGACCAGTTGCTTGTACGCAACTTATTTTTATTTAGGTAGTTAATTGACATTCCCAAAAATAATATATTTCTTTAATGAAAAAAAAAAGCTTTTTTACCACTCTATTTTTTCAAATATTTATAAAAATTCTAATAAACTAATAAAAAATCTCAATCTATTTAAAATAAACACGCTATGGAGCGTGAACGAATCACCTATTCCTAACCCTTTTAAATGAATTTTATATATCCTTCTAGGCAAGACAGACCTTGTCCTGTTTTACCTACACAGGAAAGAATCACAGAAATCGATTCCAAATAACTTCTGAAGAAATGTGCGACAGGTTAGCACAGCAAAACTTCATAGAAAAACCCACGACTCTCAAAATCAAATTGCCACTAGCAACCGCTGTAAATGTTATCTTACAAACTCTGTATGGTATTCACTATTCATATAAACGGGAGGTTATTTGTGCTACATATCTTATCTGGGAGGCTGCAATCCGTCTCTGTCAGATGAGAATCGGCGCCGCCACGTTGATAGCGCGATTGGGAAAACGTTGGGGAAATCAAGGCCGATTCGATAAAGAAAATTTTAGACTTTGGTTGGTAGCAGATGGCGGAAGCGTCCCATTCGAATATGTAGCCAAATGTTAAAAGTCTTTAAAACCAAATATTTTTCCAGAACAGTGTTCTTCACATTTGATAAGTATATAACCATTCTCTTTAAAAAAATCGTAAAATCAGTTACAGCAATTTTACTATTTTTTCTACGAAAGAGATATTATACATATAAGACATATCCAGGAAAATCAAGACGGCTGTAATTCGTTACATAACATCAAACACGCGCGAGCGGAAAGCTTATTCAAAAATATTATTTACCTAATATGAACATGAGAATGCGAAAATACACAATCTAATCGAAATAAGCTTTGGTCCCTTTAACTCACATTGCATTAATTAGACCAGACAGCTACAAAAATCAATCACTACAAATTGTAAAGTGATTGTAAACAAAACAAATAAACCAATCAGATTCAATTTGACTTTTAAAACTACGTTGTAACAGTACGTACAAAAACAGACAAAAGCACGACGCAAAACCTCCACATTACAAATATTTGAACAGCCCAAATTAACAGGTACTCACAAACACATTTGATAAATAATCTCAGATCTTCTAAATTCATCACAAACGAAGCCTCGAGAACAGATTACTTTTTAGTTTTTAGCAATAAGGATATTTTTACTAGATTTTTCTTTACTGTTTTACATACAACGGCACACAGGTACAATTATTATGCATGTTATTTAGTACATATAAACTTTCTTGAATCATTCTATATAAAATCCTGTATCAAAATCCCTAGCTTAGTTTTATAGATCTAAGCCTACATAAGGACAGAAAGCGGGAAGCGTCTTAATTTTTAACACGCTTTTATTAGCTTTACTTGTAAATTTTGTATGTTTGTATCTAACCCACTCTTTAAGACTTGATTTTGATCCAGTTCTATAGAATATTTTCCTTTGTTTATCTGATTAAAGCGTCTTTGATTTTTTTAACTGAGTATATTTTTTTCCTATGCATTGTTTTTTTCGATAAACAATAAAACAAATAATAAAATCTTATCAAAGCAATTTTCCAGTACGTTCCTCGTAAATTCCTCCTAATTAGTAAGGGCAGTTTACACCGTGACGGGCGAAGCGAAGGTCGTGTGTACAATGCGCTATATTTCATTTTATTGGCGCACGTGTTTGTTATTGAGGATATATTATGCATGGAAATATATAGGAAAAATTAAAGTGTATTTGATTTCAAAATAACTATGTGTATCATCTTAAATACTATTAAAACTTTGTAAAAACAAAAACCTTTTCAAAATATATTTATCGGTGATGTTTTGTGTCTGGTAGACCACCTATACCTATACCTATTTTAATATTATATTCCATGAAAATAGCGGTAGTCATACGGCAATTATATTTGTCCCTACTTCACCACGCGATCGAGATTCACATGGGAATAACAAATACCACGCAAACGAACCGTAGCTGGTATTCAAATACGGGTATATGATTTTAAGTTTCAAAGCAGTATTATAATTGAACAATTCAAAAGAATAGAAAAAAAAATACAGTTAATTAAAATCTTGTTTAAAATCCGTTAGAAAGTCTTTATTTCAGAATAGAAAAAAATCATCGTCTTTAAAATTTTTCAATTAAGGCGTAGTGTACACTGTAGCGAAGGTTAAAGCTACAACAGCAATATTAAAATGTATCGTGTTTGATCTGCGCCGGGTTTCCTGGAATTATGACGGCGATGAGATACCGAGAAGCGTTCTTTGAAAAATGGAGGATAAAATTCGCTTTTGTATGCATATTTGCGTTGGATAGATACCTAGTGATGATTTATTTACTTATTTCATAACAAGTTATTAACTGGATTTACTCCAAAGCATTACATGTTTAGTTTTGTATAAAATGCTATAGATACTAATGACTAACCGAATGTTAGAAAAATAATTATTTTAGCTGTGAAGTCCCGTTATCTAATCATCGTAATATAATCAAAATATACACGAACATACACACAAACACATTCACTTTTAATTCACTACATACTTCATTGATGCCAGTATATAATCAAAGATGCCATCATACTAAAGAAACACCAATTCACTTCTAATTTTCTACCAAACTACATCACTAGAATAACAATACATTACATAAAACAAAACACAAAATCAAATTTAATCCAACACAGTCACAAATCGATCAAGATATAATCACAGCCCCCTATATTTTCTTTAATTACAACGCAAAAACAATGACGCGCACGTATCGAACATCGAAACAAATCAATACATCTGATTAATGTAATTAATTAATGATAAATGCAGTTATAAATCGGAATACGGATTATACGTCAGCGATGCTATCGCGTGTACACGCTACTTAAGATAGTGTGAACGCAGCTTTAGAGATTGATACGTGTGTGTGTGTGTGTGTATGACGCTTCGCTGGTAAGAGTTAAGACGATTAATTTCGTTGCAGAGTTTAGGCGAGGCATTATCGAATACAATACGAATTGTTAAATTCAAAAATAACATTTATTTGATAGAATGGAGCAACAAATTATATGTGTATATTTTTAAGTATTTAAAGTTCCATCATGTCTTATAGCAGATTTATTTCCAGTGTGGAAAAATGACAAAGCGTCTAGCCTCTAGCGCCATCACTTTCCCACGCTGGGAATAATACTGCTTCGAGATGGAACTCTAAGTACTTAATGCAAGTAGGTATACCTACCTAAGTTTAGAAATGAAATTCATAGTATTATTGCAATTCTTTTGTTATCTCTCCTACGTTATATCATTCATTCTTTTATGCAAAAATTAGATTAGATATCTAAACGTGGCGCCATCTTAAATCCAATTGAACTTGTAATCTAATCCTAATCCTTATTATAAATGCGAAATTGTATTCGCATTATTTATTTTGTTTGTCTTTCTTTTACGCTACAACGAAAATATTTTTGATATGATTTTTGTGTCTGGATATAGTTAATAGGCTAGTGAGCTGCAAAGGCTAAAATTCTCGTTCCCATGGGAATTTCCTTTTACGGGAAAAGCCGTGTATATCCTACTATATCTTCTTCTAAATACTCTAAATCTATACTAATATTATAAAGCTAAAGAGTTTGTTTGTTTGTTTGTTTGAACGCGCTAATCTCGGGAACTACTGGTCCGATTTGAAAAATTGTTTCGGTGTTCGATAGCTCATTTATCGAGGAAGGCTATAGGCTATATATTATCACGCTACGATCAACAGGAGAGGAGCCACGGGGGTGAAACCGCGCGGAGCAGCTAGTAAGTACATATATATACTTGATAAGAATTATTCACATGGTGTAATTATTTCTACTTAGGATGCATCTTCACTGCAAGCAATAAGCAATCAACAGACGAGTTTATGTTTCCTTATTATTTATTTTATAATCTTATAAGAAAGAGGCGGCCCATTTCATAAATGCACATGATTTATTAACTTTTTGTTACAACCATAATTTATAATTTGGACAAAACCATATCGTGATTTAGATCGATATTATTTTACATTTACCAAATTCGCAACGGTCATAAGCCATTAATCTAAGCAGGAAATAAGTTAAAACATTATTGTATAAACCTGAACCAATGGTATAATGCAATAAATAATAATATATTAAACCTATAACTATTAAATTTGAAGGCCAATCAATATATATAAAGACAGAGAGTATTTATGTAGAAAATCTTATCAGAGATGGGAAAAATTCAAGGGCAACCATTTATTTATTTACTTCAAACGCAAAACTACACCGAACCCCAGTGCTATGCTTAACTGACAACTGTTCAGTAGATGATGAGTGAAAAATCAATATAAAAATTTCTATAACCTTAGTCGCATACATACTGCATTTCGAAAACCTATTTACCATAGAATTACCATATCTATAAATTGTAGGCCTTTACAAAAACTGTCTTTTGTCTTGAAATAGAGCGCAAATAAGTTTTTACTTTTTACGTTATAATTATTGCAAATGAGGTCGCGACGGCCTTACTTTTTACATTTCAGTCAGTTTTCTATAGTCAAGGATGGTAGAGAACCTTCGAAGTGTCCACTGAGCCTAGGCATCCTATTGTCAGCTTGAGGAAGAATTTTGTACCGGAACAATGATAATTAATAATCATTACATATTATCTAGAAATAACAGAGACTTTAAGGGATTCAATCGCGATTATTTATTAAATTAATGAACCCGACGTTTTGAACACTTTACAGCTAGTGTGCTCACGCTCAAAACAATACTATCAGACACAAGAAAATACAATAAGTACGTATTTACATAATTACAAATCAGTGCATCTGTTTATTCGAGATAAACCCAAAAACTACTGCACCGATTTTCATTATGTTTTGCATTAATGGGTAGCGTGTTTCTCGCGAAACGTTAAGGATATAATATGTTAAGTTTCAGACAACGCAGGTTGGTATTAAAAATGTAACTCAATGGGTCTTTTCATTCATTTTTCCGAGTTCCCTACACATAATAATACATGATTGTTTCCGTATAACATTGTAGATTTGTCTAGTTTATGTTAAGGATAAGGAAGTGTTCCTTAATCATATAATAACTCCGGATAACAGTTATTAAGTGTGAAACGTGACGATGCTATGTGGCTAAGTACAATGTAAGTTTATCTTTAAACTAGCTTACCGCCCGCGACTTCGCCCGCTTTGTTTAAAACCTAATAAATTATATACTAAAACCTTCCTCTTGAATCACTCTATCTATTAAAAAAACCGCATCAAAATCCGTTGCGTAGTTTTAAAGATTTAAGCATACATAGGGACATAGGGACAGAGAAAGCGACTTTGTTTTATACTATGTATACGTAGTGAAGAAGATATAAATATTAAATTGTGTCGATTTATTAATGAGCATGCAATATGTGTTAATATGTATCTACATATTATAAATATTCTACTTTAACATTGATACTAATCTTTGGTAAGTTACTTTCAAACTTCATGAGCAGACCATTATAACAATAATATAGTGTTTATCTATTTAAAACAAAACTGAAACTAAAAAAATCTACGCGAAAAGTATTTCCTAAAATACAAAACATGGCCAAAAAACTACATAACAATAATCCAATTTCATACCCCTATGTAATATCACTACATAGTATAAAACAAAGTCACTTTCTCTGTCCCTATGTCCCTTTGTATGCTTAAGAACGCGAATAAAGTCAAATCACCAATCAACTTGTAGTTGATACGTGTAATATTCAAGACCAAATATAAAAAATAAAATATATGTAAAACTTGATGATATTTTGGATTATATTGTCAGATCAAAAACATAAAATATTGAAATTGACTCGATAGAAAAAATTCACGAAGTTACCTCTAAATTTCACACTTTTACGTTTTTTACTTGACATGGTAATGCCTATTATGTTATTTTTTTCATAAACAATTATATTGAAACATTTGTGAGAACTTTGTAGGACCACTTTTTTGTAATTACTTTTAGTTTTGGTTTAATCACGATAAAACACTTTTGGCGCTTACTATATTTTTAATTACGCAAGAAATCATCTTGCATCGCACGTTCTAGGAGCTTCAAACATAATTCTATTTCATACATCAGACGCTATCGCTCCGTTGAGACGAGTAGACCGTGCTCAAATTGCTGTGCCGCGCGCCGATTTTTTAATAATATTGTTTTAATATTGTTTTTTTGAAAATGGTAAACAACAAAAGAACATTGAAACTTCAGAAACGAGAACTAAAAGAGATTCATATTTAAATGATATCTAACTAATTTTCGAAGATAAGTTAATATACTTAGTATTGTAATCATATTAATAAATAATTATTATATATAATAAATAATAAATAATTATTATTTATAATAAATAATAAATAATTATTATTTATAATAAATAATAATTATTATTATTTATTAATATGTATTAATAAAAAATACGACTTGATTCATTTCAGAAACTTTATGCAGGTGAGTTTAGATATCTATTATTTTCGTAAATTCGTTTCCGCGGGCTTGACGCGACGATCTTAGGTTTACATAGGTACCTAGTTATATGGATATAAATATTTCATTCATAGTTTTACATCAATAAAATCAAGAAAGATTTATAGTATATATTTTATGAATTATAATATTATTAGCTAAAGCTAAGACATACCTACATACAAACATACAAAAATTCGAAAAGCTATATTTATTATTTATGTACTTATAGATATTATGTAATATTATTATGTAATACAGATTTTGAATATATTATATATTATATAGGTATATACTATTCACAACCTGTTTACGTTTTTTACTGGAACAACCATAGGAATCTACAAATAGGTAGTAATTAATCTACCTACCTATTTGTAGATAAATATGATAATATGTTTCCGCGGGCTGAGTAGGTATTGACGCTACGATCTTAGGTATACATATATGGATATAAATATTTCATTCATAGTTTTACATCTA
The DNA here is from genome assembly GCA_907164665.1 of Colias nastes. Classification (NCBI taxonomy): domain Eukaryota; kingdom Metazoa; phylum Arthropoda; class Insecta; order Lepidoptera; family Pieridae; genus Colias; species Colias nastes. Next base: position 11,670 of record CAJQZM010037028.1, on the reverse strand, counting down.
TAAAATCAAGAAAGATTTATAGTATATTTTTTATGAATTATAATATTATTAGCTAATGCTAAGACATACATACAAACATACAAAAATTCGAAAAGCTATATTTATGTACTTATAGATAATCTATAATATGTAATATTATTATGTAATACAGATTGTGAATATATTATATAGGTATATACTAAAAAACATGCCTAGATATTACTTTGAGTTGTCCGTATGGTGGAGGTAAGTCCCACGAAAATCGTTATTTGACGACTTTTTACAAATGGGTCTCACACAGTCACACTATCCATACCTACTAAATTAGCTTAGCTTACAAAAAAAATTAGCTGGTAAATTAGCTTGGAGAAATTTTTGCGTTTGTAGTAGTGTATGGTCAGCAAATAAAAAAAAACAACATTTTATTTTTAGTTTTTATTATAATATATAATATATGGGATTTTAAATCTAATATCTAATATCTAATATTCTAATATTCTAATATCTGATCTGATAATATTATAAAGGCGAAAGTTTGTATGGATGTATGGATGTTTGTTACTCTTTCACGTAAAAA